>WMED01010537.1:0-15715 GCA_019650415.1 Pipa parva | reverse complement strand
AAGTGAGGCGAACAGTACGCAGCTCACTTCGGAGCTTAGTGAATTACCCCCTTAGTGTCTTGCCTTTATTGAAAGTAATATTGACTATTAGTTTAAATGGAAGTCTCTCATTGCTGTTACCCAAGCCTGATGACTGCTATTATTGCTAGGTCTTCTTCCACTTTAGGTATACCAATACATTTCTCTGTTAGTGGGGTCATTTGCAAAAGTTTTCTTTTATCATCGCCTCCTATTTCACTTCCAAGTCTGCCTCTCTACTTTCCAGAAATCAGGCAATTGGCTACATGAAATAGCACAGCTTCCCCATAATTACTATTGTATTGTTGAACTACAATTCCAAGTGTACACTACTGTGTTTCTCCGAAAATAAGACATGGACTTTTTGGTCTTAAACAAGCGCTAGGCCTTATTTTCGGGGAAACACAGCATCAGTACAATATATTTCTCATACTTTACTGCTGCTGGGTCTTATTTTCAGGGGAGGGCTTATATTTCTAAGCTTGGAAAAAAAATCGCAGGCCATAGGCTAAAATCAGCCAAGACCAATATCATAATTGTGCATGCTTAAGCCTCTCTACTGCAACGCTCTTTATTAGTTTAACAGTTCATAGGCTGACATTTAGGTCCCTTTGATGGTATAAGTGAAATGCTCTCTTATATGGGAATGTGCAATAAATGTTTTCTGCACCTATTTTTTATTAGATATTAAAAAAAAATTGTCCATATAATTCTAGTTTATTTATGGAATGAAAAGACTACAAATTCTTTTATATACTAGAAACACCGCTACCATTCACTCTCTGCTGCAACAGACATATTAAATCAATAAACCCAGCTGATTGTAGCAATGTTTATTAAAATATGCTAGAATGTATTTGAGAAGATTCCACACGAAGACTGAGGAAAATGACATTTATTTTCTACCATGCCAAATAAATCTCTATATATTTTTAATTTGACCTTGCGAAGGATAAAGATTAAACTATTCGCCGTGCTCAAAGTCCCAAAAACCATGGCCAAGAAACCATGGATAAACTAGCAAAATTCCTCTTGTTTTTGGTGGTCAGTTTCGATACAAAAGAAAAAAAGGTCTTCATTCTCTATTGCTCCCCATTAAGTACAGAAATCAGTTCGCCGCTTTGTTTTAATTCCTGTGGAGAGGAAAAAAATATATGTATTTATTGACATTTAAGCTGCATATTACAAAAGATTGAATTGTCATTAAAGGAAAGGTAAAATAAAAAAAATGAAGGATAATTTCACTTTGCCTCTAACCAAAATTATAAACCTATATTATTTACCATTTAACTAAAAATTATAGAAGCTGTAAGAAAAAGGGTTTGTTTATAGAACAATCAAAGATGTCTGAAGTTCTACATTTATTGTAAACATTTGTATAGCGCCTACATCTTCCTTACATTTTACAGAGATTAACTCATATATATCAGTCCATCCCCCCTGTGGATCTAGTTTTACCTACACAGACAGACAGACAGACTAAAGCCAGACTGTTATATCCCATAACAACACTGAGTAAAATTAGCTGCTGCAATGTTTCTGCTTTAAATTAGAAATTACAATACAGTAAAAGTTTCAGGCTAACATAACAACAAGCCCAGTTTAGCATGGCCACTGTCAAATATTGCTTAAATGTTCTATTATTCAGGTCAGCAAGAGGAAAATGCTCATGGAATCCCAATTTATTTATTTGTAATCTATTTAATTTTCCCAATACAGTACCATAGCTATAAAATTTACAAGTAAAGGGGTATGTTAGATTATCTATAAAGGACAGAAAGTAGGAAGGTATTTCTCAGAGTTGGTTTTAGTAATTTTGGGAACTATCACAGTTTATATACACATAATTAGCATAAGAAAAAGTGTAAACATTCATATTAAACACAATTAGATATTCTGAGAACAGTGTTTATTTTTGTTTTTTAGGCTCAAGTTTCCAAAAACAATCTATACGATACCAAACCTTTGCTAATATTGCATTGGTGGATACCAAATGGAAATACCAAAAGAAAATGAGCTTAATTATATAAACAAATATAATCACTGATAAAGTAACGTTGGGTATATTTTGAATAATTTGTCAGGAGGGAAGACTTGATCAGCTTTTCCCCTAGAGTGGACTGTCTCTAGGGCCTTTGGCAAGCCCCATACTACAGCTGTGATGACTGCAAATATTAGCTGAACATCTGCCATCTCTGTTTCTTCCTTCTGTATAACCATTTAGTTATTAGTGGGTATATGACAATGAGGGAAAGGGAACAAGTGGCTATATCGCAATGGTAAAAATAGACGCTACAAAATAGCAGCTATTTACTATTAAGAGTGCACCCATTGACAACTTCAGTTTTTGCATAAAAATGTTAGCAATTTGCGTCTTTTTTTACAATAATTATTGGTTCGTGTAAAAAAAAAAAAAATGTTAGCAATTTCCATTTGTGTCCAAATATTAGCAAAATGTTAGCAATTTCCGTTTGTGTCCAAATGGTTAGCACTTACTATTTGTGCACAATAATTGCTAACAATTTTTACACAAAGCAGTCCTTATAGTGTAAAAAAAAGGACGCAAAATAGAAATTTCTAACATTATTTACACAAATGTGTGTACCTGGTTCCCTAATGCCAATGTTCAGAGAGGTGTTAATTATATATAAAATTAAATAAATAAAAACAGGTGCAGCAGGTACAAAATGGGCACAAAGTGAATGGTAAATTGCTAATAAATGGATGAAAAGTAATTTAAATCTATTTTTATGTTAATGCCACTTGATACATTTCCCCTGTCTGCTACATCACTGTGAAGTAGACAGTAAAAATAAGGGCAAATGCAATTTACTTTATTGATACTTTAGGTACTTTATTGGTACATAAGGGCAAGTGGAATTTACTTTACTGGTACATTATTGTATAAGCTGTACAGCCTCTACTTACTGCACTGAAAACCTCCCTAATATTAGAGGCATTTTTATTTTTTGATGTTACTATACATTTTATGTTGAATGTATATTTAAGATGTCCCGGAAGATCTAGTTTGATAAAAGGAATAGGTTTAATAGTTGAGATGAGAGACTATGTTTGTTCATCTGAATCAATCACAGAGCTCAATCTGTCTAACAGCTACGGTACTTACTACTAAGCTTTCACTAAACTGCACTGGTTTAACCAACATCTTGATGGCATCTATTACCCCAATTTTTTTTTGTTAATCTACATCCAGGAAAAAATGTCTATGCAAGATTCCACTTGTAATTATAAGGATCACATTTAACACCACTGGATTACATAAATAGTTTATGTATGTTTCTTAGAAATTTAATATTTTCTATTGCTTAGTGCAATAAAAAATAAGTTCAGATATAGGAGTTAAAACTCTTTGTTAACAACTCTACCCATCTGCTATACAGCATAGAGTGGCTAAAGGAAACGCTTTGACTAGATACTAAATAGAGACCCTTACATTTGTGGATACAAAGCAGAGAAAGGTGTTTTTCCAATGACTGTTTTCAAAGCAGAGTAAAACTGTACAATTTAAGATAGTGTAAGGAGGAAGTGGACTATGAGCAATATAAAGTTAAAGTGCACCCGTCAGCTTGAAATGACATTATTTAATAAAGTTTAGTCAGCCATTAGTAATATCTTTCAAATAGACATTCATAAAAAAAAAAAATCTTATCTTTAAAGAGCTTTCCCTCGATGCCTCTGTCTGCCAAACAGACATTCTGCTAGACCAGTGGTCGGCAAAGTGCGGCTCTTTAGCAGCCTTGTTGTGGCTTGGAGCGCACTGCCGAAGTCCCGCCCTCTACAGCCGACAGCTCTTCTGATTGGCTGTCGGTGGTCATGTGGTCGGGAGAGGGCAAGCCTCCCTCCTCCAGTGGCTCACAAGATAGTTGTCGCCACTGGCGAGGGAGTGAATTGGCAACCTCCCAAAACAACTTTGCCGACTCCTGTGCTAGACTGTCGGTTCTGTGCGGCTGTAATATGAATCCAGCTTACTTAATTTGACAAGTAAGCGACTTCCTACCGCGATAACCATAGGTGCAGTCACGTGAACACGTGTGTACGTGATCACACAACTAGGTTAAAGAGCTCAAAGCCCATTCATTCTAACACATGCGCTTTGTGCCTCACAAATCAGTGATTATGCTCCACTGACAGGGAGAAATACTTTACATAAAGTCAGTTAAAAATAGATTTTTACTGTGGGTGTTTGTGGGGGATACACAGTACGGTTGTGGTGAGTTGTGTGTTTGTAGGGTTACACAGTATGATTGTGGTGGGTTGTGTGTTTGTGGGGGTTACATAGTAAAAGTGGGGGTGGGTGTTTGTGGTGGTTGCACTGTTGGGTGGTTGTTTGCGGTCTTTATGGGTATTTTATTCTGAGGGTTTATGGTGATTTTCTGTGGGAATGTGGTTAATGGGGCTTTCTGGGGTATTTTTGTGTGAATGGGGTTAATGGCACTTTTTGGGTGATGAACTGTGTGAATGGGGTTAACGGGAGATCTAATGAATTACATGTGTAAAGCCTCAGGGCAGTTTCAGCTGTCAGTAGTGCATGAGTCATCACTGTGCAGTGGAATCTGGCTCCAGGCACTGTAACCTGACTCCTTAGTTTACAATGCATGCTCCCAGATACTCTTCATTGAGCATGTGCGAGACTTGGAGATGAGGAGGAGAGCCTGCTCATTAGGGGGAGTTTCTACAGTGTGGCAGGTCAGTCAGAAAATGGCTGCTTCCATGTTTTCAAATCGGAACAAGATTTAAGTGAGTATCTTAAATATACTAACGTTTTTTGTTTTTTTTTGTTCCTAACTACTTTATTAGCATTGTAATGTAACATACTATTTAAAAATATAAAAATCTGGAGCCGACAGGTGCACTTTAAGGGAAGAAGTGTGTAGTTTGATTGGCTGTGTGTGAATGTAAAGAGAAGATGTATGTAGTTTTAAATGCAGAACAGTTGGTTCATAGCCCAAGAAGAGTACAGGTGATGGTCACTGCAAAGCAATGACAACTGTTCTTAGTAATATAGACATACAAAACAACATTGCAACATTGCAATAAATGCCCTTCACAGCAAACAAATTCTCTTGTGCAAACCACATGTGAATACAGTAAAGTTGCCTTTTTGATCAATACTGTATGATTTGTGTACAATAAATATGAAGGCTAATAAGTATCTTGCAGGGTGGCCAACAAATTGTGCTAATGGATTTTCAGTTTAAACAAAGTGAAGACATTAACTTTCAAAATTTCAAAGACAGTGAGGCTTTCGTGTCCCTACTGGGACCCATCAAATAGTGCCAAAAATAACGATGTGTAGTTTTATAGCTCAGGGACATTGCTCTAAAATGTGCAGGAGGGGGATGGGGTGAAAAACGTGTGATTTTTTTTGACAGATGAAGAACTATGTTGGCAATGATGTTCCATTTAGTGAAATCTCACTTAACATGGAGTTCTCAAAGTTATATATGCTTATCCAAGTCTAAAGAGAGTGATGTTCAACCATGGGAATTTTATCCAGTGGATGCTACAGAGTAATGCATACAGATATAATCTTATATATGGAATGAATACTGTCAATGTAAGGCTTTAAAATTTTAACTAAAAGTATATAGTCACAGGAGTTTAGCAAAGCTGTATTTTTATGCAAACTGCCTTTTTCCAACTGTTTGAATGAGAAATAGCATTTTGTTTTTACTAGCAAATGCAATGCATGGTTCTGGCCTTTAGATGGAGCATCTCATCCACAAATGGACTCTCTTTAAACTTTGCCTAACACAAAATACTCTATAACCAGTAGTGAGGCTACCGAGGACCATTCTGCCCCCTACAGGAATACAGGGCTTGGCTTTGCAGATAGTAGTGATGGTTTATGTTGCATTTTGTCCCTTGTGAGCAATATTACTTTACAGCAATCAAGCACAGAACACAGGACACGCTACTAATTCTGATACATTATAAGATTGATTCGAATAAGCAAGGTCGTTAGAGGCTAACGCTGAAATTCAGTGCAGAACCTACAGCTTAAAACCTCCTGTCAGCACCTCTGGATAAACTGCTCAGTTCATTTTTCATCTGTTCGTCAATTCTTTTTCCCTAAAGATTTGAATTCACAAGAGCACATCTTGTAGAAAAGAAAAATGACACTTTAAAATTTTACGAGCTTCCAAAAACAACAGCATTTAGGAAACTGACTGGATGAGTATGCTACTCATAGATATTATCATATCCTTCCACTTACAGTTATATATAGAGGAATTTCTAAAGATCGCCCTTTGTAATTGTAGGTGCTGGAATCACTTTATCATAAAGAGCCGACATACGAATGCAAATCTCCTGAAATCCAGAAGCCAGTGCAACTTTCTCAGTGTAAGATTTGTAGCAGACCAACATCTGTTAGTTAATATATCTGTCCGCTCTTTACATTACTGCTTTAACCTTCTCCCATTTATAGAGGCCAACAACAAATAACGTACCTTAAATGGAAAATAGTAGACATAAATCTTTTTAAGAACATATGGTCATCTTCTGTGATAGAGATATACAGCCACTCTAAAATGCTAATTATTAAAGCCAGAAGGCAGAGCAAAAGAATTAAGACAACCACATGTTTGTAAAATAAAAAAGGACTGTGTTTTCCCATACATTAAACACAAAATACTAGGCTATTACCCAGCTGCAAACACTTCACAACATAACAAAAATGTAAAACACACTATAAGTTTTCATTCAACTCTAATAAATACCTACAGCTGAGATTAATAGAGCTGATTTCATAATTTAACATAACTATGATATATAATGATGTGTTATCAGTAGTTTCTCCAGTGGGCTACAAGAAAATCTTCTCTTTTCATTTTTACTTTATTAAACCTATGTTTATTATTTATCCTAAAGCAAACATTTTTCAATAATAGTTACAGTTTGTTATCCTGCGATTACCTCCTACACCAGGGGTCGGCAAAGTGTGGCTCTTTAGCTGCCTTGTTGTGGCTCGGAGAGCATCTCATAAGCCACACCCATGACCTCAGTTTCCTCTTCTGATTGGCTGCCGGCAGGTCATGCGATCAAGAGAGTGCGCACCTCCCTGTTTTCGGCTCACAAAAAAATTGTCACCACTGGAGGAGGGAGTGAAATGACTCCCTGCTCCACTAAGTTTGCTGACCCCTGTCCTACACCATTTGTGCGCACAGTTGTCATAAATCTGCACCAAGGGCAGAGTTTCATTAACATTTGTTCATTTTGTTCAAATGCTGTCCTTTTTGCCTGGGGAAAAAAAAGACTTAAGTTCCCTAAAATAAATTATTGCTGCAGGGATTCTATTCTGCTAAATCTCTATCTATACATTGTGATTAACAAGTAGCATTTCTTCAGCATCCAGCAACAAAAGGGGATATTTACCAAAAGCTGAAATGATTAAAAAAGAACTAAAGACTAAAAATATTTCTGCTAGTAATGTCCAGCCTTATGCAAAGAGACTGCAGAACATACCAAAATGCACAGTAGCCCTATGAGACAATGAAAAATGCCTGTGAAGTTGTCAGCTGGGTGGCCTTCTTCTCTAATAAAGTGCTGTGATTCTGTTCTTGTGCTGGCCCTCATGCGCCTGTTTAACTCTTCACTGTCCTCTGGAACTTTTCCATCTTTGTTTAAACGGGCCTGTATTAAACCCATCCTTAAAAAACCTACATTGGGCACTGTGTGCCTTGCTAACTACCATCCTGTTTCTCTCTTGCCGCTGGTCTCTAAACTTCTACAATGCCTTGTCTGTACCCGCCTTACTAGCTTTCTGCATGAGCACCATCTCCTCAACCCACTGCAGTCTGGTTTTAGGCCGGGGCACTCTACGGAGACTGCTCTTTGTAAACTTGCAAAAGATCTCCAGGCTGCCAAATCCAAGGGTCACTTTTCTGTTCTATTTCTCTTTGACCTTTCCTCCAGATTTGATACTAACCACTCCCTTCTTATTCAAATTCTGCATGCACTTGGGGTCCGTGATTGAGCTGCTTCTTGGCTGGCTTCCTATCTCTCCGATCGTTCATTCTTTGTCTCCCATGCTAATAACTCCTTTTCTCCTGTCCCGCTTAAGGTGGGGGTGCCCCAAGGCTCATTCCTTGGCCCTCTCCTGTTCTCCCTCTACACTCTATCCCTGGGAGATATCATCAATTCATTTGGTCTCCAATATCACTTGTATGCCAATGATACCCAAATGTATTTATCTGCTCCTGAGCTAACGCCTGAATTACAGTGTCAAATCTCAAATTGTCTTCTGGCAATCTCCTCGTGGATGGCCAAGCGCCACCTCAAGTTAAATCTTGCTAAAACGGAACTGATTATATTCCCACCCAAACCTGGACCTGTTCCTACATTTTCCATTCAAGTGGATGGTGTGATCATCAACCCTGTAACCTCTGTTCATTGTCTTGGAGTGACTTTTCACTCTGCTCTTTCCTTCTCTAAACGCATCTCTTTCACTGCTAAATCTTGTTGATTCTTTCTTTGCAACATTGCCAAGATCCGCCCCTTTCTCTCTCGCTCCACTGCTAATACGCTCTTGCATGCTCTTGTCCTGTCTCGCTTAGATTACTGCAATGTTCTTCTATCTGGCCTTCCAGTTTCCTACCTCTCTACGTTCCAATCTATTCTAAACTTTGCTGCCAGATTTATCTCTCTAGAGAGAAAAGCCCTTCTCCCAACCTCACTTTGCTCCCTGGCTTCCTGTAACTAAAAGAATTATTTACAGTGTTCTCCTTTTGACATTTAAGGCATTCCACTCTCTTGCCCCACCCTACATTTCCTCACTCTTATGTCTGTATGTTCCTCGGCGTCCACTATGTTCCTCTAACAGCAACCAACTTTGCGTACCTCGTACTAATACTGCCCTTTCATGTCTTAAACCCTTTTCACTCTCTGCCCCTCACCTTTGGAATTCTTTACCCCTTTGTCTCAGACAGGTACAGTCCCTCTCCACCTTCAAAACCAAATTGAAATCCTATCTGTCAGAGCACTAGCACTGATTCTTATAATTTATTCTATGTATAATTTTTATGTTTAATATCTGTATATTTCTATTATATTTATATATTTATTCACTGTATTTATCTATATCTATTTTGATCTATTTATTTGCATTTATGGACCTATGTCTCAACACACTCTATAGCTTTTATTGTCCTGTGTATGTAAGTCTTCCTCCCACTTATATTGTAAGCTCCATGGGGCAGGGACCTCCAACCTCTTGTGTCAATCACAACCTAGCACTTATTTTGATGTATCCTTGTGATATTTTACTTGTATTGTTGAATGCACTTTTCCCTTGTCTATATTGTACTTGTATCGCTGAATTGTACAGCGCTGTGTAAATTTGTGGAGCTTTATAAATAAAATTATACATACATACATACAAAATAACCTGACTATAAACTCAAGATATAGCCATCAATGAAATCTGACAATGAAGTCAGAAATAAGTGAAAAAATAAAGAAAGTGATGCGAAGGATCCGGAGCTCACTTCACACATTGCTGAATTACCCCCATAATGTCAATCATCATCACCTGACTCAGGAAAGAAAAGGAAGGCTGACAGGGAAGATGACAGAGAGAAATGCTTTTTAAAGGTTTTGTTTTTTTTTATACATATATATTTGCAAAAATGTTTATTTCATTAGTACAAACTAAATTAGTATTAGTGTTTTGAGGTGACAGGTGCACTTTAAGGGTTGCTTCCCATTTATTTATAAGCAAAACACTTTTAATACCCTCAGTACAACTGGGCTGATTATTAAAATGTTTTGATGTATATTACCCACTGCACTAGATTCTGTGCATCCCTGCAATAAACAGCTAAACTAATTTACAAAGTAAACATGAATAAATAGTGAATAAATGTACAAACGCCTATAAATAATAATAAAACAAATAGGTAAAATGAGAATAAAATATAAATAAAAATATAAATTAATTTCAGAGGATAATAAGGTAAAACAAATATGATATGGAAACATGAAAAAGACCTTATTTTAAAAGTCCCATGGATAAAGTCTAAAAGTAAATGGGTGACTGCTGCACCAGCTTCAAAGCAATTCTGCCACAGATGCTTAGACAAAATCCAAAGAACAAACTTTCTAACGAAAGTAGCTGTAGGAGCGCAGAAAAAAGTACAAACAAAAAGGGAGGACCCTAAGTACAGATCAAGAAAAATTAGCTTGATGTGAAAAACACCACTGAGGTGGAAAGGAATGTTGAAACTGGGCAGTGAAGTGACTCCTATAGCCCCATATAGGAAGGTATCCAAAAAGCCAGGAAAGGCAAGAGCACCAAGTGTGGTTGAACTTACAGAATTTAAGTGCAATGCGTGCATATCAGATAATATGCAGGATCACAAAGGTCGTTAACCACGTTGATATCTTCCAAATGTCAATTGCTTGTTAGGCACTATAGGACACAGTACATAGATTTTAGACGTTATACAGCCATCCATATAGACTTTCACCATCCTGGGCGAAACGCGTTGAGTCTAAGGAGTCCTAAGATTTTTAATCTACATGCTTTTATTTCTGCTACTCTTGTGAGCATATTCTTTATTTCCAGAGGCGGCTCTGGCCCTATTGGCGCCCCCCCACCCCGCGCCTGCCAATTGGGAGATTTAAAGTTGAGCCGTGGATGCAGTAACCTCCCAGCCAGCCAGCACTCTGTAAAAAAAAAAAAAAAAAGAAAATGCTAGGGGCACCCCACTGGGCAGGTGGCGCCCCTAGCATTTGCTTACTCTGCCTAATGGCAGATCCGCCACTGTTATTTCATAAAGTGTTATTGTGTAAACATATTACACTATTGGAGGCTTTCTTTTTTTATTAAGGGAGGGAGACTTCTATTGCAAGATATCCTGTGGTTAACGAACTACATGATCCTGCATATTATCTGATACGCACGCTTTGCACTTAAATTCTTTGCAGTTTGGGGGAGGGGTGTGGTTAATTTCTGATAAATACATCTTATGAAGCTGCAGTTATCATACACACAATCCAAATTCCACAGTGCAGTGATCTGGGCTAAAAGTTAGATTTCCTTAATAGATGTAACACTAGTTTTTAGTCAAACTATTTTCTCCAGTCCCTGAGAAGTAGAGTGAGCATGTGCAGATTTGCTGGCTAAGAAAGGAGAGTTATACAGAGAATAAAGATGTCTGCCTCCAGTGGCAACTTTACAGGCATCAGTGCTCAATGCTGTTGGGCTGGTGCACTTACGAGCTGTTGTAATAAGCCCTATACAAAAGGTACATCATTTTCAGCCTAAATCTTTCTCAGGCTTAGAACACAGAGCACATTGTCATAACCTGGTGAGTTATACCAAGAGGCAAAAATCAGAATTAAACTGTTCATTGGTCCAAACAGACTATATAAACAGACAAAGTAATATTAAGGGACCAGTAACACCAAAACAATTTTTTTTAAAAATTTCTATTTGGTAGTTATTCAAACACAGCACTTTTAAAATTGTTGTCTTTGAAGCTCAATTCATGAATTTTATTGGATTCTGTCTGTTCTTATCACTACATGTTGTTAAACAGATCCCACTTAGTCCTATTGTTTTCTATGGTGCTTTAGGCCAGGTTCACACTGGCATATTTATGTTAGAGTATATACGCTGCGCTTGGAAAAAAAAATGTGCTCTGCATTTTCCTATGGTACTTACCTTCTTCAGCCATGCTAGCGCTTAGTACCAAAGTTCAATGAAGCAGCAAAAGAAGTAGGAAAACTAGCAAAACAACGGTAGTGAACTACCAATTGATTTTATTCACGTGCATTGCATAACATGTTTCGGGCACAGCCCTTAATTCTTAATTCTGTCTGATCAGACATGGCAAGAAATATTTTAACGAAGCAATACATGATTTTTGCATATAAAAAAAAATATAACTACCTTAACTATGTCTAAACCTCCAACAAGTTCTCCTTTCACATAAAGCTGAGGATAGGTGGGCCAGTTTGAATAGGATTTTAAACCTTGTCGAACCTTTATGGGGAAAAAAAAAAAAATGTACATAATAAAGCCAGTATGTTACATGCTAAAAAAAATACCATGCAGAAAGCAATTCTTTAACATGTTTGCATGTGTATATACACAGTAATCAAAAGCAATTAAGATTTACCACTCTTGTTTTATTTACTTAAATCTTCCTTATTTGTAAGTCATTACTCATGCCAAACACATTGTGGTCCCCCATCTAGTGGAAATCTCAGAATATGAATATGTTAAAAATATATATGTATTTTTGATATTTCACTATTTATCCAAAAACAAACATGGATCTACCATAACCTTGTTTATTTTTCTTATATATGAGTTCTATTACATATCTGCATCTGAAGAAACCCTCAACAAGAGCAGAGTTTCAGTAGCATTTGAAGACTGTTAAAATTGTTGCAACCTTCGCAATAACAAAAAAAACGAAAAACAGGCTGTTAACTGTTCCAAAACAAATTACGTCCTTTAAGCCTGGAAAAAAAAAACTACATCCAGCTCCTTTAATTACGAAATTATTAGTCACAGCAAGGATTCCACTAAACATGCCTAGGCCACAGATTCCAAGAGGGAAGGGAGAAACAAAAGTAATTATGGACAGTAATTCATAGAAAATCTTGTTTTGCAATAAATATTGAAATTTCTAAAATATATAGATTACTGTGTATTTCCCCTTTAAAACTCAAGATTGTCTTGTTAAGTGAGCCAACCACCAACCAATGTGGATGTAACCATAAGTTTTTCACAGTGTGAAAAAATTGAAGATAACCATAGTATGCACAATTGGTCAAAGTTCACATGAGATGAAAACAAATGTTTCCATTGTTATAAAATACAATTAATCATAGCAGCAGACCCATAGAGAAGCCAAAAGAAGAGGGATACAGGGTAATAATGTTACCTTATTGGAATTAAAAGATCTAGTGGAGAGGACAGGCATGAAGGAAGAGTGCAGTGATAGATTTGAAGGAAGACAAAAAGATCAGTGTAGAACATGTTAATTAGGTAGGTGATCAGTACAAGCGTAAGCTAATTCTGATCTGATTGAAGGATCTGACTCAAACCAAGAAAACTATGAAGAGGCAGTGTACAACACATTGTTCAATTTGTAGTCAGGTTACTGACAGACAATGCAAAAAAAGTTTTTCAGGTTTCAAATTCAGACAATTCTATTTCTGGCTATCGCTTTTAAACTAAACACGCTAAAAATAACAGGTTGTTCATAAGTGTTAAGGTTCAAATGATAATTCAAGGGGTGTAAAATGTGTAGCCTAGGGAGACAGGTTTCTCTCTACGAAAGGTTTTCCTTAGAACCTGGATAGAGGCCAGGTTTAGCAGGACTGAGGGATGTTTTTTTTTTTTACTCTTTCTCACTCAAAATGATAATGAAGCTTATGATGTTCTGTTAACCTTCCATTGTCCCACTAGATTTTGTGATGTCACAGTTGTAATTCCAGCCTAGATGATGGAGGTTTTATCAGAAAAGGAAAGTGCAAATTCTTCTTGCTTTCCCTGTGGAGGTTTCTATGGCAGGCTTCAGGCAAGTCAGATTGAAGAGCCTTTCAACTGTAAAACAGCTGATTGGGCATGTCGTTTGCAGTTGAAATGTAATAATGCTCTAGCATTACTTAAGGTTTTGAACCACTGAAGTTCTGCCCTCTACAATTCTCCCCTGTGCATCACTTATTTATTATTTTCTTGCCAATATTGTCAAGCCTAGCAGCATGGTAAATAAGGTATGAGATGTTTGTATGCCAAGGGCAATAACAGTAAAACCAATACGTAGACAAACGATAATATAACCATTGTTCATAATAAGTAACAGAACTTCCTTATACTTCTAAAATAGGCATTATTTTTTCCACATTAGGTTAATGCTTGGAAGGTTTGGTGGGTGTAATATTACATAATTTTTTTTTAAGTTCTTTAGAGGACAGTAATATTTAATTTTCTCTATATTAATATTCTTCAGTTTAGTGGTTTGGTCATTTGGTTGTTTATGTGGTGAGATTTCAAACAAAGAATGACCTTGTACAGATTCAATACAAACCAACTAAACTAGGCAAAAAAAAACTGTTCAACTTAATTTCTCCTTTCAATGAATTTGAGGCCAATATTGTCATTGTTCCACTATTTACAGGTTTATATATTCTTATCCATCGCCATTATTTTCAGAGTTAAATGCTCAACTTTTTTCACATTTTACTTACTTCTTCATCTTCCAGTATGTCAAATGTGTCATAGTCCACTCTAAGGGGGGGTAACAAATGCATTCATTACTTAATTCGTTTATGACGGTGGTACAAACAGGGAAATCAAAATTGAAAGCTTCTATAATTGTGTATTTTATGGCATTCTTTAAAATAAAGCTGATCTTTACAAATTTTGCTGTAACACAAATAAAAGCAATAATATGAAGTGTTTCTCTAATACTATGGTGACTACAGTGGAAAAATAACTGAAAAAAAAAATGACATTTTATCAATACCAAGAGCTGAGCGTTATGTATTTACAACAGGTTATAAATGCACATCAATTATGTTTCGTGAATGACAGATTGCCAAACATGACTACTAAAATAATACAGCCATGTACTCACCCAGTGCTGTTCATTATTTCTAGAATCTGTCTGCTGAATCCACATTTTGCCATCTAAGTTGGGGGGAGGGGAGACGAGGGAAGAAGCAAACTAGTAATTATAGCACAAATTCCCACAAAAATAAAATAAAAACAAAACCAGGCAAAAAGCATACAACATACCTCTTTGTTCCCTTTCATAAACAGAACCACTGGTGCTTTGTTCACAAGCGCTTTTAGTCTTAAAGAAAACAAATAAACTATTAAAGCATATGTTACAAACATAGAACAAATCGAGGCACATCAACGGTAATACTCTGTCAAAGCTTTATAAACATAACAGGTTTTGAGCCAAAGGACTATCTCTTGAAAAGGTAATCTATGGCTCTAAATGAGCGAATTCATTATACCTGCAAAATCCTATGAAAATACTGTGAACAGGTGGTCTTTGCGATGGATACCTTGTGTATATACAGACTTCCTTGTTTAGAAACATTCCTTTTTACAAAATAAGCCATCCAAGCTAGAGAGTGAGGGGCTACAGAAAGGCCGGCAATCACTTTAAAACAGCCACAGAATTTAGTAGTAAAGACTAAATAGAAGGTATATCATTAAACCATGTCAATAATTATGTACTGTATCAGCCTACATAGAAGGGTGGCAGAAAATAACTAATTAATTAAAACAAACCATATAAATGCTTACTAATAGTGTGTGTGTGTTTTTTTTTATATAAAACAAACTAGTAGGAATGCTGGAGAAAAGTTTTGTAGCCAGGAAACATTATGACAAAGCTTTTTGGAAAATGTTCATGAGATAAGTATAGGTCAGTTTGATGTCTGTGCACATTTATTATTGCAGGTGTGAAAACTTGTTAAAATTATTTGCATTAATCCTCTCAGTGCTTATTAGGTGGCCCACAGTCAGTAAGGCACAGCAGAAGGTAAAAGGACACATTTATTGGAGAATCCTAATATGCCTATTGAGAAGTGGAGCTGCCAACACTACATTGCCAGCTTATGGCAGTAGCAAGGGGGATCTTACAAAAATATGCAATAGAATGGTATAATTATCATTAAAAAAAAAAAAAAAAAAAAAAAA
>WMED01010536.1:0-15717 GCA_019650415.1 Pipa parva | reverse complement strand
CTAATAAAGTGGCCGGTGAGTGTATATTAGTCACAGAAAGAGTATAATATTATTTGGTCACAGAAAGCGTATAGGGGGTTATTGACTGAAGTGAGGATTTGACTGTTGAAGTGAATTTTCATCACTTCGGTTGGCTATTCCCTGATTCTCTACTCCTTATTGACTAGACAGCAGATTCCCATAGTAATGTAATGATCGTATCAGTAGCCATCAGTTGTGTAGTTTGCGACTGTTATTAGCTGGCGAATTCGCAACATCTCAGAGTTAGCTGAATACCCAAACATGGGGAAGTGGCGAATTCACATTTTTATGCGACAATTCAGACTTTAATCAATAACCTCCATAGTGTGATTTGGTCACAGCAAGCACATAAAGCATACACTGTAGTGTTATTTGGGATGAGGAAATGCTTAGGATACAAACATGTAGTAAGGATTCAAACAAGTAAGAAAATAGACAAAAGTAAGTGGAATACCGGAATGAAGGACTACAATATGGACTGGTTAAAAAAAACATGACTTTAAGCAAAATTATAATGTGCGACTTTACATGAAATTATATTGGGGAGTGCTGGGACATAAACTACTGAGAATAGATTGATGGACCTCCTCCAGCTGCATAGTCTTCGTCTCCTGATGAAAAGAATATCCATGTTTGTGGCAAAGTTAAGGTATACATTTTGTATTTATTGGGCATAATTCTAAAATGTCAGCATGCCTTTAATTATTTTCACTTCATGGAAGTAAAAGTACCCGGGAATACCTAGTCACTTGAAATAAGGAAGAATAAAAAGGAAGATATAAATACTTCACTATAATAACAAAGGCTCTTATTTGTAGGGATGTGCGTTTGAGAGATCTCAAAGACTTGATATAGGAACAATTTAGTGCCTGTGCACAGAGTGGGTGGTAGACTCCAAAGCAGCAAGAGTCTCATTATGTTGGTATGTGTGTCCCCCTGGGTCCTGATGCAATGGAACCTTCAGTGTATCACTTATAAACAAAACTGCTCATTTGTTATTTAGCAGGTGTTCTGTCCCAAGCACGCAGAGAGGGAAATAGGATTTATCCCGCAGAGCTTTAGCCCTATGTCCTGAGCTTTATTATATAAATGAGATATAGCAAGGAGTAGGGAAGCATGGTTACTAAATAAAAATAATAAACTGTAGGAAACACATGTACTTACATTATTTCACTAGGAGTAAAGCTGTAATTAAAGAAAAACAGGTATGTTTATCAGTATGTTTATTATCCTCTGCTGGAAGTCAAGCATGACCTCGGGCAGAGGTAGGTACAGGCTCTCCAAGGACAGCCACTTTGACTGGTTTAACTCCTGGGGTGCTGAACTAATACATTGGGATCTTGCAATGCAAGTTGATACATTTCCATTTGTGCAGTGTCACATTCTTAAATGAAAAATAAAAACAGTCCCACTGCAGGTAAAACTGTTAAGGACACTAAAAGGGAAGTTCCCGGTAGTCTAGCAGGTCTTTTCTTATAGAAGTTTCCAGAATTCAGATGAAAAGATATATTACACAGGAATTGTTTTTAGCAGATGATGGGAAATTATTTTGGCTTTCACTCCTGAAACCAGTCGTACATTACAGCGCTTAGCTTGGTTTCTTAGTACAGGAATTGAGAGAAGCAGAGCTCCTGTATTGCTAGTTATAAATGGTCAATCCAGGTTTAGGCTTGGATGAAGCTGAATCCTAAGGTTTTAGCAAAGTTCAGATTAGCTTTGTGGCAAAATTTAAACACCTTCTTTTACATGTGATTTTTCTGGCACTGGACACATTATACTGTATTGTACAGCCAGTAAGCCATATTGCTGATCACCAATACATTTGGTCAATGACAAGTCTGGTGATGCTGGTTAGAATTTAGTGTGTTACTCAGGCATACTATACAACCCATTGAGTAAAGATGTCAGGTATGTGATTCGCAGCTTTCAAACAGCAAAACTTGATTTTCCATCATTAATAATAAGACTTCTACATCAAGGCAATTACATTTCTGTGTAACATTTCAGACAATTCGTACACAATTCATTCATGTTCCTACACTCATGGGTGCTTTTTCTTGCACTTCCAATTCCCTACTCCTAATTTCCTTTGTCAGATTGTCCACAAAAGGATTAAACATTTCCCGATAGCTTTAGGCAGACAAAACCTTTTTTCTGGTTTGTGGGTGTTGGACAATTGTTAGAATCCGTCCTTAAAAATGAAAATTCAGGTTGATCATTTAAGCCTATCTTCATGAGTCCTAATCAAACTTATTCACAAAAGTCCAAACAGTTGCATAAAGATCACATGTTTATTTATTGATCGCGTCCAATTCTGATACTTATGACAGTTGTAAATTTACAGTGCTCTTCACATCTCTTTTCATGCCCGTGCGCTGTAAATTGCCTATTCATCAAGCATCAGACTCTGCCAATGTAGTGAATTTGGTAAGGTGTGTTGTGTCGCATTCACCAGTTTTAATCACCTGATTAAAGTGGTGAATTAGTGGTGATGGCAGTGCTCCCACTGTTTGACTGAATACTCCACACTACACAACAGCTAATGATGCCGTTTGTTTAGTGAATAAGGAATATGCAGTGGTACCTTGAGATACCAACTTAATTTGTTCCTTGACCGAGCTCATAACTCGGTCAGCTCGGATCTCAAACGAATTATTCCTATTTAAAATAACAGAAATGGAATTAATCTGTTCCAGCACTGTCGGCTTGTAACTCAGACTTCAGCTCGGATCTCAAACAGGAAATTGGTCCGAGTCACACCTTGTATCTCAAGAAATTTGTATACAGAGCAGCTCGTATCTCGAGGTACAACTGTAGAATTTGTGACCCATAGAGATGAGAATTCAATTCGACAGTCAAATTCTCACTTTTGTGACAAATTTCTGAGGAAATTTGTCAAAAAATTCACTTGGTGTGAAAATGCTAGCAAGCCAGTGTAAGGAAGTGTGGGCACCACACAGTTCCACTTAAAGGCAAAGAAAGGGGGATACAGATGGTGGGCTAAATAATCTAGTGATGGTTAGACAGTCTTTAGTAATGTCACTAATGTATATGTACAGAGCAAAAGGAATCTACATTTTCATTGGAGACTATATAACATTTCAGAGTAGTTTCCAGCTTTGTTTCCAGAATCCTTACAATAGGGCTCCATGAGCAGCTTCCTTTCCTTCTGGGCTCAGCACTGGACTGAGGCATCTTGGGTCCACCGAAATATCTGATCATATGGGACACACTGCCTACCTGTAAAACTTGCAATGGTATAATAACGCACAGCTAAGTTACAAAAATAAATAACAAATCAGTTTTTCTGAACAATACAGTCAAGCCAATTGTGCAATAGATTGTGTAATTATAAGGAGCTAGTGATACACCTGCACTGTAAATGTTTTTTTTTTTTTTTAAAAAGGCTGATTTTTGGGACTAGGCCTGGATTCACCAATGCCCTGGGGCCCACTGAAGGATCCTGTGGACCCTGAATAGGCCAGGTCAGCCTACTATTCTATAGTAAACATTGCCCAAATATTTCTACAGCTGTAAATGCTGCTAAATACCTTATGCATACAGAATAAACAAGTACCACTCCCACTTCCTCATTCTGCTATGCCAGGCTCCATGCCATCAATAGCAATGCCATCCATCCTATGTCAGTCTTTAATATTATCCTTCTGTGGATGGCTTCTTCTTCCATCTCCTTCTCTACTCTCTCACCACCTTATTTAACTGAGCCCCCCTTTTTATATATATTGAGTTAAATTGCTTATTATATTCCTGCCAGTTTACACCTGATTCCTCCAATCAATGCCCCATTGCTATACATGCAATTACAGCGCCAATAAACAGTATTGTTGTGCCAGTTCCCCTTCCTTTCTTATAGGCAATACTGACCCTGCCACCCTGCACAGGGATCTCCTTTACCCATCACATCTACCCCTGGCACCCACTGTGTCCCCACCTACAGCAGCTGAGCCTGCACATCACACTAAGCACGTCTCTCCTCCCTACTCCAGCCCAGACACCAGCACCAGCCTCCCTCCCTCCCTCTCGCTCCTCCTGTTTCTCCCCTCCAGCCTCCTCTGTATTGGGCTGCAGTGTGTGTTGGATGGGGGAGTCTCAAATGATCGGCCGCTTCACCCCCATCCATCTCTCCCGGCGCCCCTGACTCCCATCGCTGCCGAATAAATCTGCTCCGAGTCTCCTGCGAGCGATCAGCCGTCCGCAGGCTCCGGGAGGAATCATCGCACCGGATCTGCACCTTTGCACGGATTGTTAGGATGCTGCCCCCCAGGACGGAGAGGGCAGGGGCGCGCTGCTGGCACACTAGGACACCCCGCTGCCGCTGCTGCTGCTCGGGGACATTGTGCTGAAGGGGACGGGATGATCCCTGGAAGTGTTTAAAGCGCTTTCACTGCTTAACATACCGAGATACCCCCAGCCTGTACGGGCAGATGAAGATGGAGGGGGGCCCGCATTTGACTGTATGGGGGGATATGATGGACAGCTTTGTAGCAGGGGGTTTGATGGGGCAGCAGCCGGAGGGGGGCTACATTGTGATGGGAGGGGAAGGGAAGGGATGTGACTACTTGCAGCACCGGCCGGTGGAACCGGATGAACAGGGCGACCTCGCTCCGGCTTCCATCTCTCCCCTCTCCCAGGAGGCACAATCCTTGGCTCGGCCTCTGAAGGCAGCAGTGGGCACTGAGGGATCAGGGGTAGGCCAGGCAGCGTGTGCCAGTGGGCACCGGTTATGGGAGGAGCATAGGCCCACATTCACTGCAGCCTCTGAGGCATCCCTGCCTGAGATTTACTTATCCCCTATGTCTAGTTTACCCCATGAGGCTAGGGACATGCTGCAGACCTCATCAGATCACCAGATGCCCATGGCACAGTGCAGCAGGGCTATCTCTGAACAGGATCAGGTCCTTTGTGAATCATTACATCAGACTGAGCACCTTGTCACCTCCAAATCTGCATATGTCCCATTTAATATAGATTCAGCTTTACCCGAGACCCTCCAGTCAGCGAGCAGTAGTATACCAGGCCGCCATCTCCCTCTGACTGTACCCAAAGAGAATGATGCATTGCCCCAGTCTAGTAACTCACCACAATACAGTGGATTAATGACCATGTCTTCTGTCAAACCCCAACAAAGTGATTCAATGCCCCTGATTTGTGACAGTCCCCATCAAAATGACTTAATGCCTCAATATTGTGATAGATCCAAAGAAAACAATGTGTTATCAGTCCCTTCCAATGATGCATCCAATGAAGTTCATCTGTTATCTTTGTCTTTACCCAACATGTCCCCTGAAACCAACCCCCTTCCTCAGATTAACTCATCCATTTATAGTACTGACTTGTTGGAAAAAATCACCACTACCTTGCCCATGGAATCTGACCAGTTTGCCCAGTTAGATATATGTCAGAAAGCTGACTCTCATGAGTTGTTGCCCAGAGAAACATTAACACTTCCGCTGTCTATAGCTTTTTCGGTCAATGAAAATGACGTGCAACACTTACCTAATCCATTGTTCCCAGACCATAATCATTTGTTTCAGAGTAAATGCTCTTTATCCAAACAAACTGAAAATGTTTCCTTGTCTGAATTTTGCTCAGCCCAAGAAAATCTCCAGCAGCCCCAGTCTATATTTTGTTTGCCACATGAAAATGAACATCTATCTAAAGCTTTGACTCCTGCATGTCATTCCCAAGTCCATTTTCTTCCTAGAAATGACCATGTTGTCCAGTTACAATCCATGGTTGCCATCCAAAGTGATCCATTGCCCCAGGTAAAACTTTGCATGAACTCCACGTGTGACCTGCTTTCTCAGGCTGAATCTCTTTTGGATCCCGAAAGTAAGTGTCTCTCTCCGTGTAAATTGGAAAGAACCCCTAATAATGCTCTGTTTTTTCAGTCTGAACCATGTTTAGACCATGAATTTGATCAGATGTCCAAGTCAGTTTCCTGTCTGTCCCCTGACCCTAACCAAATACAGCCTTCCAAATCATGTTTACAGCCTGGAACCATTCAGTCTCCACTGTGTGGCTTCCCACTAGACTGTGACCAAACAAACGTTCCTGATACATGTTTACAATATGAACAGTCAATTTTACCTTGGGACTGGACCTTACAAGATGACCAAATGTATGATACTAGCTTAGTGACCAGATCTGAAAGTCTGGCACTATTCCCTCAACATTCTGAAGAACTGCCAATGAATGATGTAGAAGACCACTTTGCAATATTTTGTAGAGGTACACCCCCACATTCTGATCAGAAACCTGAACCTGACCACCCTACATTATCAGATGATCTGCTTTCTCTTTCTGAAGCTTTTATAAATTTGGAAACACCTGGCCCATTCTCTGCTAAAGACCAATTGTCCCTTGTGAGCATGACTGAATCAACACCTAAAAATCAGTCTAATGATTTCTTTGAAATCGAGGAACAGACCCCTAGCAATGTTTTTGATTTGCTGAATCAGCATCCTGTTAGTTACGCTAGTGAAGCTAATCATGAAGGTTACAATGGCAGGACCGGCCAGTCAAGCTTTTATTACTTGGACTTATTATTTGACACAGAAAATGTAGCATGTGATAGTGATATCTACCCTTCAAGTCAGGAACCTGCTCAAATACTTTGTCCTGGAGTAGACTGTGAAAGTGATCTGTTATCATCAGATCAAGCAAACCAACACACAGATAGTTCTGACATCAATGAGGAAGTCCAACCCTTACCCCAGTCGCCCACAGATTCCTCTGTTGAGTCAAGGTTCTCCGTTTCTGTTACAGATTCTCCTGTTGCTCTGGCACCCTCCCCTGGGGATGACCAAAAGGTCCTTTGTAATAATGACTTTAAAGGCAATACTTTGAGTCAGTCCCGTGCTGAATTATCCACTGAATTTACTTCAGAAGAAATTACAAGTGAAGCTAATAAATTGCCAGTAATAATTGTAACAGATTCTGTGGATATATCTGAACTGACAATGGAAAATAATGTTTTGTCCTCTGGTGAAAAGAACAGATATCCACAATCCCCGGAGATCTCTGAAACAGAGTTGCCTGAAGTTCAAGCAGACACACCCCTAGAGGCTCCTCAGGTTTCTCTTTGCAGCAATGTAATAGGACAATTGACGTTGCCCCTGTCCACTGTCCCAGATGAAAGTATCCAGTTGCCTACTTTAGAAACTTCCTCCTTACTTCTACATGAGGAAACAGGTCAAATGCCTCGGTGTCGAACAGACAGACTCTATGAGGATACTGAATTTTCCCTGTCTAGTAGTAGTTTTCATTTATCTGTGCCTCACAGAGATTCACCTCTAGAAAATGACCACTTACCACCCTGTGATGTTAGAGAAGCAACCCAACCTGTAAATGTCTCTTTGGAGGTAGAATGTCCTCCTTCTATTACCCAGGAAAAAGAGATCCTTTTGGAATTACCTGTGGATACAGAACCTTCAGGCCTTGGAGATGAATTGGCCCGTCTTCGCACTGTCTTTGATGCCCTGGACAGAGATAAGGATGGCTTTGTGAAGATGGAAGACTTTGTGCAGTTTGCTACTGTATATGGAGCTGAACAGGTGAGTAATGGACCTGTTTAACAAATAGTCTTCAATTGTTCAATACTGCAGAATACTTACCCATCTGTGTATAGTGTAGTGCAGCTGTAAATATATATATTTTTTTAATATTAACTTTTGTTTGTAACTACCCACTGCTTAGATGCATTTAGCTCCTCCAGAAGGATGTAGATTTGTATTTTGGAAATAACTCCCGACTATAATGTTAATCACATATTGTTGGGCCTGTATTTAAAGAACAAGGGGGTTATTCTCTGAATATTTGTATAAAGGTGTGAATTCACCAGCTATAGACAGTCGCAATAGGCTGCTATTGTCACAGTTGCGTCTTTATAATGAGAATATTGTCGCAGTCGCGACTTTACTATGGAAATATTGTCACGGCCGAAACTTTAAAAATGGTTGCAGTTGCGACTTTACAATGGGAGAATTGTCGGATGTGCTAGGGGAATCCAATGTTTGAGAATCCGACAGTCGAATTTGAATTTTAGAGAATAACCCCCCAAGTCTACTATTAGGTATTAAAGAGAATAGAGGACATGTGTGTGCACATACATGTATGTTCAGATGTGTGGCCTCTTCATAATCTGAAAAATGAAGTCATGCTAAAAGCAATGAAACTGGGTCATCTAATTGCATTATGTTTCCAATCAAGCAATGCTACTAGTGTTTATATTTGTGAAAAGACTATTCTTAATTCATTGATGAACAAGTTATATGTGTTGATATACATGGAAATAACATACTATGTGTTTTTATAGGCATGAAAGATACATGCAGTGTTGCGCATGAAATGACTAAGGCATATGTGCTATTTGTAATGTAATATAATGGACAATAAAAAAACTTTTACATACATGAAATAAACACGCAGGATTCACATATAAGGTGCTGCTTATGTTGTGTGAGAATTACATAATCCAGATGTACAGTAGTTGCCTTTTTAGCTGTTTTGTGTTAGTATGTCAAATAATGTTAGAGGTGGTGTATAGGAGTATAATATAATAAATATTATATTAACATTGGCTGATATATAAGGTATTTCCCTGTCCTAAGCCCTGTAAGATTCTTATTCCAACACCTTCACTCTTTGCAGCCCTGAAATAGTAACGAGGGGGTTTCTGGCTGCTTCACTTCAAATTTCTGTCTCCCTCTTAAAATGGTTCAGTCTCTGACAAGGTTATCTGTGTATTTGTGCAAGAGAGGCTAATGCTAAATCACCAGCCTTTCCTTTGGGTATTCGTGTTCTTTTGATAATGCACACTGGGATTCTTGGTAGTAATGAAATCCTACTGAGAGAAGCTCTGGTTACCGAGCTATTGTATGGTGAAGCTGGTGTACCCTGATAGCCAAGCTTGTACTCAATCTGCTTTTAGCAATCTCTTTGTGGCAAAATACCTCTCCCACTCCATTAAATGGAATAGTGTTTTAGCATATCTTCTGCATTAAAGGCAAATCATGGGCTAAGGGTAGTTGTGGTTCTAGAATGTAAAACTTTAGTGTTGTGTAACAATATTAATTCTGAAAATGTAAAGTAAGTCATATTCTTGTGTGACTTAAGCAGCACTGAACAAGAGACTTAGTTCACTGCTTTGATACAGTGAGAACAAATACTAAATACTAATTAAGGTTGTACTAATGAAATAAACATTTTGTAAATATATATGTATTAAAAAATGTACCTTTATACAGCGTTTCTCTCTGTCATCTTCCCTGTCAGCCTGACTTTTCTTTCCTGGGTCGGGTGATGATGATTGACATTATAGCTCCTCCAATCAGATCCCTGCTAGATTATGATTTAAGGGATCTGATTGGAAGAGCTATAATGTCAATCATTATTTAGCCCTGCCCACCTGACACTTGGGAAAGAAAAGTCAGGCTGACAGGGAAGATGAGAAATGCTGTGTAAAGGTAAATTTTTTAAATACATATATATTTACAAAAACATTTATTTCATTAGTACAACCTAAATTAATATTAGTTTTGAGGTGACGAGTGAACTTTAAGGGATCTGATTGGAGGAGCTATAATGTCAATCATCATTTAGCCCTCCCCACCCAACTAGGGAAAGAAAAGGCAGGCTGACGGGGAAGATGACAGAGAAAAATACTGTATAAAGGTATATTTTTTTCTAATACATAGATATTTACAAAAATGTTTATTTCATTAGTACAACCCAAATTAGTATTAGTTTTGAGGTGACCGGTGCACTTTAAAGTATGTAATTGTACATATAGTGTGCCTTAGCATCAGGGCCGGCATCAGCGCACGGCATAGTCGGGCAAGTGCCAGGGCCCACAGCGCCTCTGGGGGCACCCCCGGCACTTGCCTGCCGGGCCTAGGGGTAGGCAGGGTAGGTGGCTGCCTAGGGCGCAGCAGAGGGGGGGTGCTATCTTGGGGATCGCCCCTCTCCTTAGCGCTGTCCCTACCTGCCTACTCCTTGGCCCGGCTGTCTCTGCTGTAGTGCTTAGCGCTACAGCGTCCCCCCTCCTCCTGTAACTTCCTGTCAGCGGCAGGAGGAAGTTACAGGAGGAGGAGGGATGCTGTAGCGCTTGACAGCCGGTCCAAGGAGCTGCAGGTAGGGAGAGCGTTAAGGGGGGGTGTTCAAGGTGGTCAATATTAAGTGTGGGGGCAGCAGAGTGTGGGAGGGGGGTTGTGGGGGACGCAGAGTGTGAGAGGGAGTTGTGGGGAAGCAGAGTGTGGGAGGAGGGTTGTGGGGCAGAAAAAGTGTGGCAGGGGGGTTGTGGGGAAGAAAAAAATATAAAAATGTGGCAGGAGGCTCTGTTGCCCGAGGGCCCATAAAAACCTGGAGCCGGCCCTGCTTAGCATGCAGGTCCATGCACACAGGTGTAATCAGACCTGTGATGGTATGTGCCGTTACTCCTAGCAGAGTGGAGCTGTAGTGCGGAATGGTATCAAGTTTAGGTTCTGGGGGTATTTAATTATACCAGGGATCACCTAACCCAAGCTCTTTATGGTAAGTAAAGCAGCTGTATAAATCATTCTCTAAAGGTGTTTTAAAGAAACAGTTAAGTCTCCAACTGTTTGCCCATTTAATTACCACTGTTAAGTAAATGCTTTTCACAATATATATTATTTACTTATTTTCTGTAGGTTTAAACTAGCACCTTTCTTTTTCAACTACTTCCTCTACGGCAGATTTACTTGAAATAGCAAGTCAGCTACTTGATTCACAGGATTGAGAATTCTGAAATAATCATAAAACAGTGGTGTACAACCTACGGCCCGCAGGCCATATCCGGCCCGTATCGGTTCTGCTTTTCTTTGGTGTGAAGCTGAGTATAATGTGGTTATCTGCCTACGAAAAAGGTTGGGAATCACTGTCATAAAAAATCAGGTGGCGAACAGCTTTGTGAGGTTGCACGCCTGCAGCGGCTCTGTGAGGTTGCACACCTGCACTATTCTGATTGGTTACTCAGAATTCTCAAGCCTTTCATTCAGATCCCTGACTTAAGATTCCAGGCTAAATTGCAGAAGGGCAAGTAGGGGACAGAGAAAAGAAGCTTCTATCAGAAACTGGCTGTGAATGAAAAAAGTTTTCATAACCTGCCAAAGAAAAGTGCCACCAGTCATGTATATGGAATAAAATTTTCATGGCAGATGCCTTATATTAAAAGGTGCACAGCTAGTGGTCTGGTAGCCATACATAGTCCTCCAAAAGTTATTATGGCAATTATCTCATAATCACTATTTATTGTGATGTATAATATCATTACTTTACTAAGCCTAATTTCAGCCCCTAAGTCTGGCTCAAACATTATTAGTTTTGTAAGTGGAAGAAGTTGGATGGTTTATATTAATCTCCATGGGCCTAAAATTAATTGATACTTCCCCTTTAAACCCATGTGAAAATGTGGTTTCTATTAACCTGTTAATAAGATTCCCACCCAAAACATTATGATTTAGCATTAGGTCAGCGATCTCAGTGGCACCCTCTGTCATGCATTGTCAGTGGATATCGATAGGAATGACCCAGGCAGGCCTGCTGCTTTTAACAGTGCTATAACACATTGCATTAGTAGGTTAACATAATTAAGCCAAAAGATCTAAGTAAGCAGAAACACACCATTAGATACAGTCTGGTACTGAATCTAGTACTTCATGGATAACTGGATTTTGACATGCTCTTGACTGGTAAATAGTAGTAGCTGTGCTAATGTTTGCCCAAGGGATTGAAAAGTTTAATACTAAACTACAACAAGCCTCTGAGAAGGCCTGTTTTTATGCAGCAGGGATTTGAATTGTTTTATAATCCTTTGTATGTACAGAACTGAAGTGGGCATTGCTGGTAGTTTTGTAACTCAAGTAAAATGGAAACCTTGTTTACCTTTTAATTACAATTAATGCTAATTCGTAGGGGGCAGAGCAGTCAAAAGAGAATATTTGCACAATATATTATTTTTAGCTCTTTTCAGTTTACCGTCATTTCTTTATCCGAGTCGCCATTACAAATGAGCCCTAAATAACACGGCAGTATGAATAAGATATAGGCAATCTTTCTAATACATAGAAAGGTTTAAAGGGGAATGTGTCAACAGGGCATTCATTTCCTGAGGCCTACTAACTAATAGCAACCAATCCTTAGCTGGAATTCACTGGTATAGAGGTGCCAAAATAATAAAAGCCTACCTCAGATTGGTTGCTAGACCTCAGTAAAAAAAAAAAAAAAATCTTCTGTTGATGCAATCCCCAGTTAGCTTGATAGCTAAAAAGATTTTTGTATGGTTTGTTATTTGACATGCTAACCTGCGGAAGACTATAGTCTTCCGCAGGTTAGCATGTCAAATACAAACCATTGTTTTAATCAGTGCAGCCTAACACAAAAAAAGATTGCAGTGCTGTACAATACAATACAGCTCAGTCGAGTCACAATACAGTGATTTACAAGATGGAAGATTTAAGGATGATAATATCTTTTTACATTATGATTCCTTTTTTTTGTTTGTTTGTTTTGTTTCTTTCAATGCTGGATATCCACCTTATTCAATAGGCGTAGGAATATATTTTCTTCTTAATGCCTCCCTCACTCTGTGCTTTGTGTAAAGGTAGCCGTACCCTATACATATGTCTGCTCTCAGGCTGTCAGACAAAGAAATACATTAAATCAAGCAGACCTTGTGGAGGTTCCTGATCTAGTAGAACCACTCACTCAAACCACAGGCCATTGAATGTATCTGGAGACCTTTGGAAATGTGGTTGTAAGCTCTGCAGGGCAGGGACCTCTATCTTCCTGTTCCATTCGCTGAATGATGTGTTTTCAGGATCCTGTACTTCACCATACTAAGCACTTCTCCCTTGTTTGTATTGCACTGCTCAGTTCTGCAGAACGTAGCAGTGCATTATAAATTAATCATGCATAGATCAATACATGCTACCAAATACATTAGATAATACATTAGACGACGCGGAAGCAGATCCGCCGAATGGGTACTGTTTGGCAAATCCACTCTGTTTATAACCTGTTTACAATCTGAAAATGGCTGCCAAAAAGTATAATGGTCCCCATGTTGTATAATGGTTTCTAATGGTGTTTATTCAGTAACGATGTGATTGAACTGTAATGCTTTAGTAAGCCCTGCAGCTGTACTTTCCGATAAGCCAAAAATAGAAACATTGTGGTTGCGAATTAGAACAGGCTATAAAAATAGGAGATGTGTTCATCTTGGTGAGAAAAATGAGATTTTGTAAAGGAAAGAGATTCGATAGCCCTAATTTTTTTTTTTTTACTGGATGTATCCATTTTCCAATGACGTTTTAGTGAATGCATTTAACTATCGAATATTTACAAAGGTGACGAGCCCAGTATATGTTTACCAGAGGTTTGATCTTGTTCTTTCACATTCATTTTATTTGCCCCTCTGGCAAAGTCAATGTGAGATTTCTAGAATGATATCTTTAACTTTCCTGCTGACGGTTTCTGCATACCTTCATTTATGCATTATAAATGAATACCTAGGTGAGTCTCAGCTGCATATCGCGGTACTTATTTATCTTTTTAAGACATAAGTGACGTCAAGTAAATGAAAGAAAATCAGGGCATAATGAATGATGTCATTAACTCTTTGAATGTCAGTCAATTGTATTTTCTTCCTTATGATGCAGCAGTGACACATCATGCTAAGTATACAAACTGCATTTATTATGTATTGCTTTCCAGTCTAAGTTGCTAGGTTACAGTCTTGTGTGGGTTACGAGTTTTTTTTTTTTTTTTTTCACCATCTTGACAGGAGTAGGTCAATGACAATACTACTGACTCATTTATCCAGTTTCAAATTCTTTATTGTAGCATTGCTTTTGCAAAATCGCCTTGCCTCATCTTTACAAATATAGCCTCTTTCAACTGACATGCTAGTGTTTTCTTACAATGCATAAATGTCAGAACTGCTGCCCTTCAACAGATAAAAAAACAACTCCTTGCCAACAAAGGATTCTGGGAGCTGTCCTTTACAGCAGCTCAAAAGATAGTGAACGTCCCTATTGCTAATACAAAAATACTAAATGTTTGTGGAGGAATTGGCATACACATTGCTTCTGTGTCAGTGAAAATCTACTTTCCCTACATCACTGGTGACATAAATGAGTGGCGGTAATAGTTTTACTTTGATAAATGGATGACCTGGCAGAATCATCCCTTTATAGTCAGTATCTATAAAATACCCATAATGCAGGAGTGGTAGGACATTAGCTTGGTTATACACTGCATAGCTGGGTAGAAATCCATTGCAGTACATAGTGTACATCAGAGCAGATTAGTAACTAGTCCTGCAGCACTGGGAAAAGGTTCAGATAATTTTTGAAAAATGCATGGCATGAAAAATCGATAATTCCAGACAAAGTTTTTTTGGTAACAATCTAGATTAAAAGATGTAATTTTCCATCCTGCTATACATATGTATGTGTGCATGCTTAAAGTTACATACATATATATATACACAGTTGTAACTTGACTTTCTAGCTAACCTATTTTGCCCCAGTACCTGCGAAGCACAGTTTCATTAAATGCTTGGATGCTGTCTAATAAGAATGACTTACCAATGCCATGGGGCAACTATACAGGCATTAGTCTTTACTGCTGTTGGGCTGTTGCACCTTTTTTTGCTGGTATTATAAACCCTATGCATAAGGTACATTATTTTTACCCTAAATCTTTCTAAAGACTTAGTTCCTCTTTAAACCAGCAGTGTTATCCTGAGAGCAAGTAGATGAAAGGTAAGGAATAAATTAGTCACTGCTTGGTGAGATGTTTATTTGTTGAGCTAGCTTTCTTTTACTTTCAGCACCCCCCCTAAAAAAAAAACCCAGCAATGAAGTATATTGCTATTTTTTCTAGCAGAAGACTACCCCACTTACATATGGGTACGGCTATTTGTATTAATAGATCTGGCTGCCAGGAATTCTTGAGAAAATCTAAATGAGTGATTTATTAATACTTGATGAACTACAGTTAAACATGATAACTTAATTTATAAAATCAACATACAATATCAAAGAGTTTCTGGCAATAGTCTCTTAAAGCAGCAGAGATGGGGTTTATATATTCACCAGCAAGTTATTGGAGGACAATTCTCCCTTCTGTAAGCATTTCTAAGGGATTTCTAAGAAGGCCTAGAATACTCAATGAGTTTTACACCCAACTAATCATGGTGGAACCCAGAACTGCTTGGTAAATAACATAGCTTCAATTATAGAAGCATCCGTCACTAGCTAAGAACTTATTAGAAGAGGAACTTACATCATTCTGCCTTGGTCTCTGGGAAAAAAAAAATCCCTATTACCAGGAAATAACTATTCGATCAGTTGGAAACATTAAATTCCCAATGACACTTTCTGGCTCTAGTTAGCAGTTGGAAGCAAGATTCTGTATATAGAATGCAGGAAAAAAAATACTATAAATACCTTTTATCTACAGAAGGTAGATTACTACAGAGCTGCCACCTCTTAGGGTTACTTTGCTTTAGCAAGGAGAAAATGTGTCCTTTACGAATTTTAGACAGCAAATTACCAGACATGTTTAAATGCATGCAGAAAAGGTCATTTCTTTTCATGTACAAGTGCTGGTCAACGAATTAGAATAATTTGAAATAGTGCAATCATGAAA
>WMED01010535.1:0-15717 GCA_019650415.1 Pipa parva | reverse complement strand
GGTAATGATGCCGATCAACCAGTGTGTCGCGGAACCCCTGGGTTGCCCTTGCGGAACCCCGATTGAAAATCACTGTAGAATCTACAGTATGAATATTGCAAATTATATATAACGCAATCAAAAGGGAAAATTAAAATGTAACAGTTGCATAGTCACAGGGAAAAAACTTCATTGAGTCTAATAGCGTAGCTTAGAGCAAAGATGAATCTTCCTAAGATTGTGAAGAAAATAGAGACGCTGTTGAGCCTTTTTGATCACTTTTCAGTGTGCAGAGACCAAGTAAGATTTTCCGAAATAGAAACACCCAGAAACTTGAAATTGGATACCTGCTCGACCTACTGACCATTAATGTAAATAGGAAATCATTGTCCTTTCCCCTCCTAAAGTCTACTATGATCTCCTTAGTTTTTTTGGATATTAAGCAACAAGTTATTTTCATCACACCTAGACACTTGTTGCTGCACCTCATTTCTGTATGCCATCTCATAATCATCTGTAATCAAACCAACTAACAGTATTACAGACTATAGAGAATATTGCCTTATTTTCAGACCCTGAAAATGGATATCTATGTTTCCTAAACTAACATATAAACGTTATACAACTATGTTTAAAAATACAACTGTAGAAACTAAAGGATAAAATGTAATCTAAAAATGAGGAGATTCATCTAACAATGGTAGATTCTCAGACCTCTTTCAAAATATTTATTTATTTAGAGCTACAGCCTTGACTGGTCCCTGCCTTAAACAAAAATAAAACCTTAATAAAGAGAAAACAAAACCAAAAAGAAATAAATGAAAAAAAAAAGTATTAAATCCCTCAGATTACAAGGTTCATTTCAGTTTTTTGATACTTACAGCAACTCGGGTTGGAAATGCAGACTAACAGTCAGTTGTATCAGATCTATACATTGAAGTGGTCTTGTATTGAGACAAATAGATTGAAAATGTCTCTCATACCTGTTATTGGAGCAGGGTTTTGCTTCTGCAGAGAAAGTTGTGTAGTGTGCACAGGTTATTTTGAAAGTCCCAACTAGTTTGTGTGGGATTTTTTGGTAAAAGTTTTAGAGAAAGAAAAAACTTTCCAATTGAAAAGAAGCATTAATTGCGATCAAACTTCTGCATAAATACTGCCTTGAATGTGTGCATTCATAGTTAAAGCTATCATTATTTTTGGGAGTTCTGTTGAAATTGATGTACAGAGACACATTGTGGACATATGAATAGCTTCTGAGGAGTTGCAGCCTCTATCTGTAGTGACATTGATGTCTGTTTTGCACATAAGTTGAGGATGAAATTGTTAGGCTCTGTGTTACAGGTCATGGGGTTAATAAAGCACATGTACATCTTTAGAAGAGCCAAGGAGGACCCAGTTGCTGTTCTACCTCTTGAGGACGTAGGTGACTAGGCCTGTAACTGTAACCTAGAGGTTGTGTGCTTCTCAAGGGGATAAGGTGCACTATGACACTGTTATGCCTCTGGAGGGACTATGGCATAGTAAGTGATTATGTTTGTCCTCCTTATCACAGTGCACATTGTCCAAAGCAAGTCTATGGAGCCTCTTGGTCTTCACCCTGATACCCCCCAGGGGTTATGGACTTTGCTTCTAGGGACTCCCAGGTCATGATCCAAATGGCTAAAGTATCACTCACAGTGCCCTTGGAGCATTATAAAATACATAGACAGGCACCTGGGATATAGACTTATCTCTCACAGTTCAGGGACAAGATCCAGTGCTCTGGAGGATGAGCTGAACTGCTGTGCTTGACTTTTCTGGAGACACTGAGCTTTGCTGTGCTGGAGTAAAAAGGAGCAAGATGTTGCAGATCCCTTAAGTAGTAACATAAGAAGCAGAACAGTGGCTGTGCTGAATAAGGAGCTGGTCACCAGGCTGTAGGTGCAGGGACTCCAGGACTGTTGGTCTCATCTTCAGTAAGAACAAATAGGCATAGCATTTGACACTGTAGGATTGTGCTCTGCACTCTACTCTGTTTAACGAGTATTTAAATCTGGCAACACAACATTAATCCTGACATTGGGTGCCAAGGGTTGGCCCCAAACCCATTAGTTCTGGGTTGCTTGCAACTCTGAGCATCACAATTTCACAAGCAGCACTCGGCAGAAGAGGTGTTGCTTCTGATACTCTGTCTTAGTGTCCAATCAGTTTGAGACACACATTGTGTCAGATTGTCAAGTAAGAGAGTCTCTACTGTCCTGAGAAGTCCTAGCTGCCATCCTTTAGGAAGATAAGGCAGGACAGGACTACTCCCAACACGTCATGTGATGGTAACAAAATACAGGTAGCTGCATCTGTGGAAAATATTTAATATGTCGTCTTAAAAAAACAAATCCGTGCAATACAACATTTCATATGCTCACCTGATGAAGGGAGCTTTGTCTTTCCCAAAACGTTGTATTACACTGATTTGTTTTTGAAGACGGCATATTAAATATTTTCCATGGATGCAGCTACCTGTATTTTGTTCCTGTATTGGAGGGTGGGGTGTCCCTCTTGTTAGTCCGTTTGGTGTTACCATTTATTTATACTTTGACATCATGTGATGGTGACATAATGACATTTGGTGCTTCCCCCCAAAAAAATTTTGGTTTTGCAGATACCCATGATCAGAGCAAACACATGTATTCTACAAATAAAAAAAATACTCTAGAGAAAACAATAATGACACAATTCAAGTTCACAATTTCATTTGTAGTCTGAAAAGCTGTTCCTTATGAATTTTTTACATTTGAGCAAGGCAATCATTAGATGATGAGGGTTTTATACTAAATCAAAATTACAATGTCATCAAAACTTACCTAATCCCACATGTGCAAAAAAGTGTTTGAACTGGTGTGACTGTGAAACAGAAGTTAAATGTCTTCCATTCTTATGTGTGCCATCCTGCTTTCACTACATTAGTTATCTTTTGGGAAAACTATTTAACATGCCGCTTGAGTGGTCTTTTCAGTATTACATTATTATTACTACAGAAACTCTTTCTTAGGTCATACTTTGTTTTATTACTTTACAGTAGTGACTAATTAATGCAGCTGGAATGTTGAAATAAATGCTGACCTTTGATTTTACAAGTCCAGTAGAATTATATATGGTTATTCTTATGGTAGTTACTGTTACTTTAGAATGATTTGAAGTGCATTCACACACTAATGGGGGTCATTTATTAATCAGTCACAAAGGTCAAACCCAGTGCCAAAACAAATATCTCCATTAATGCTGTCAGTAGCATACCTCTCAATGCATACAACTGATGTCACTGTATATAGAAAATTACATAAGTAATGTAAAGAACCACCCGCCATCCAAAGCAGAGTTCAAAAGGTAATTTATGTGCTTATGACTAGACAAACCGATGATTGGAACTAATCTGGACAAAAACATTAGATTGTCCAATGAGGAACAAGTAAATTACATTTTCATTCAATTTTGAAGGACGGGTGTTTTTCTGAAACGTTGCCACCTATCAAGTATTTTTGTTATTTAAAGAAACAAATATTCACTTTTATTCTAAAAAAAAGTGCTATGGGGATCGAAGTTTTCTATATTGTGGGATGTGGCAGCGTCCTTTCCACTTGCACCTTTGATAAACGGAGGAGAGAGTGCTGTTTCTACTTTTGTTTGCTATATATATATATATATATATATATATATATATATATATATATATATATATATATATATATATATATATATATATATAATATATATATTAAGATAATTAAATATATGGTCACTTGAAGGAGGTCCCAGTCTAGGTATTTAAATGGCTAGCCCAGAGATTAATAAGGCATAAATGGGTGATTAGTCTTTTTAGGTGCCAATGTGTGATCTGCAGAGAGGGAGAGCATCATTGACTAATGCGGCAAAATAGTTGCAAATTCATTGCTCGCTTTTAACTAAATGGAGAATACGCTTGTTGAACAGGCGGACAGTGGCAGTCACTGTTGCATGTGTAGTTTGGCTTAGTCAGGCAGATAGAAGTAGGATAAGAAGACATGCGGAGTGAGGCAAATTCAACTAGTGAAGGGCAGAGAGATCAGTCTCATCATATCCCACTAACTGTAGTCTGTAAATATTCTATCTATTTCTTTGTCCCCTTGTCCCTTGGTCATGTTGTCACTTAGTCACAGTCTCCATTGTCACTTTTGAATGAATTGTCGCCTTATGCAACATTGGAGCCCTGCCATCAACCCCCAATTTGCCACTCTGAAGTGGCAAAGTGAAACAGGTGAATTTGAAGCAGTTCACCTAGTCGCATTTGAACCTTTGACACACTCTGCATTTTAGTCAATAGTAGAGGAACCTGTGCAAGTGCACACAAAATGATGTGGAGAGCTCCATATGTTCGCAACTATTTGGACTTTAGTCAATGGGGCTCTGAGAGAGCATGTAACGTCAGACAAATAACCTGCTACAGAGAAACTGAGATGCTATTTGTACTGAAAAGATATTCCAAGCAAACTTCCCTAAAGGCTAACCAATGAGAACTGTATATTGATCTATAAATTGCAAACAAAGATGTTATATAGCTTTTGCTGTACTGGATAAGACAGAACAAATATTGTATCTCTGTAAACTGTGTTTAAGTAGACTTGCATCAAGAAAGGCTGTTTTTTGGTAACAGTGTGAATAAACACTGCATTTGTAAAAAACCTGCTGTTTCCTACCAATTACCCACTAAAGAGTGCAATATCCACTATATATATATATATATATATATATATATATATAATCTTAATGCAAAATTCATGTTGCTCCATTAATCTAACTGCCTTCAAAATCTTTCAAGCTAATCTAATGGAAGAATATTACAAATATCAAAATATAGAGAGAAGATGGATAATGTACCAGTTACAGTAGATGTGGGTTGTCACAGATCCCTAGTGTGTTACAATATTAGAATTTAATTACAAAACAATGAGGAGAAAAAGAAAAGAAAAAAAAAATCAAAAAGCATCATAGTACTAGGAAAGCACTCTTCCAGGTAACAAAATGTTACAAAAATCCAAGATTGCAGGTAGAGAGCAAGAACAGTATTAAAACTCATACTTTTATGATCAAATATGAAAAAATTTTATGGAAAAAAGATGGATGATATAAAATAAATTTTAATTCAAAATCAGAAGTCACTGCCTTTAGAAATTCAACAGCATTCGTATATATATATATATATATATATATATATATATATATATATATATATATATATATATATATATATATATATACTGTATATACACACTGTATATATGGGAGTGTGGTAGCTCAGTTTGTATGTTCTCCCCGCACCTGCATGGGTTTCCTCCCACAATCCAAAAACATACATCTGTGTGTGTCTATGTGTGTGTAACTAAATAGAGAAACTAGATTGTAAGCTCCATGGGGCAGGGACTCGAGTGAATGATAAATCTCTGTAAAGCGCTGCGTAATATATTAGCACTATATAATAATGAGTAAATACAAATATGACATGAGGCATTTTCCTACATACAGTATATACAATACAGTCTAAGCCCTTTATGTCCCATATTATGTTAGCTCTGACTCCCATCATTGGATAGTGCAGAAGACTAAGGGGATAATTCAGCATAGTCCGAAGTGAGGTGCGAAGTGTTCGCCTCACTTTGGACTGACTGATATACGTTCGCTGATGTCCTGCATGTGGACATCAGCGAGCGCATTAAAGGGATTTCAGTCTCGGCGAGGCAACTCTTTTGGTCTCGCTGAGACTGGAATCTCTTTAAAGCTCTCGCTGATGTTCTCACTTTGGACTATGCTGAATTACCCCCTAACTGTGATGGGATATTTTTAGCTGTCTGGATAAAAACATAAAATAGACAATGACTTTATTTGCCATTCCCAGATTATGGTTGCAGCCTAGTTGATGAACTTTCTTTCATATCACTAACTCATCTTTTACCTCTCTCTTACAACTTTTGCTTTATTCAGTATGGAAAATGTTAACACCTGAGTTACTTTTAATTACTGTTAAGTAACATTTAAAAAATACATTTGTTCAATTATTTGCAAAGCAGCCTTCCATTTTTTAAATGCATTTTTAGTCCTGTTGCTTGTAATGGACTAATCATGGGATGGAGCACTCACTCTCAAACATTTTGTAGTTTGGTGAAATTTGTGTTTTTGTGAATTCTTACTGTTTCATGAATGGCAAAATGGTTTAAAGATTAATTCTTAAAAATTTCAGGAAAAGGTTTGTCTGTTGAAGAACCATGTGTATTTGTGATGCTATAAAACGGAATTGATTATTTTTCCACCCAAACCGGGTCCCGCTCCTACCTTTTTCATTGTAGTGGATGGTGCCATCATCAACCCTGTGACCTCTGTACGTTGTTTTTGGATGGCTTTTGACTCTACTCTTTCCGTCTCTAAACACATCTCTTCCACTGCTAAAACCTGTTGATTTTTCCTTCACAACATTGCCAAGATCTGCCCCTTTCTCTCTTACTCCACTGCTAACACCCTCATGCATGCACTTGTCCTATCCCGCCTGGACTACTGCAATGTCCTTCTATCTGGCCTTCCAGTTTCCTGCCTCTCCCTGTTCCAGTCTATTCTAAATTCTGCTGCCAGGATTGTTTCCCTCTCTCCCCAGACGGGACAGCCTCTGTCCCAATCTTTCTCTGCTTTTTGCCTCCCTGTAAGCAAATAAATCATCGACAGTGTTCTCATTTTGATATTTAAGACACTTCACTCTGTTACCCTTCCCTACATTTCCTCTCTCGTATGCCTGTACATTCCTTGTCATGAACTGCGCTCCACCCAAAGCAACCAACTTTGCGTGCCACACCCCAATACTGCCCTTTCTCATCTTAATCCATTTTCACTCTCTGCCCCTCAAATCTGGAATTCTATGCCCCTTTATCTTCGCCAGGAACATTCCCTCTGCACTTTTAAAACCAAACTGAAATCCTGCCTTTTGGAGCACTAGCACTGATATTTATCACTGATTTGTATGTATATATTTTATTTAATACTTAGCTATTTATGTTTAATATTTACATTTATTTATGGACTTGTGTTTCAACACAAGTCTTTCTCCCATTTAGACTGTAAGCTCTATGGGGCAGGAACCTCCAACCTCTTGTGTCAACCTCAGCATAGCACTTAAAGTGAGGTATCCTTGTGATCTTATACTGTATTGTTTAATGTAATTTACCATGTCTGTATTTTATTTTTATGCTGAACTGTGCAGTGCTGCATATGTTTGTGGTGCTTTATAAATAAAATTATACATAAATACATACAGTATATGTCTTGCTACAACAGATTACATTCTCAAGTCCAGTGCTTTTACCAGTACTTTACAAAACTCCATATGCACTGCTCCAACATAGCAATGTTTTCCTTCAGAAATTTTTATTTTCCCCTCCATGTAAACCTTGTTCTATGGCTACAGGATTCCACTAAGCTTATATTTTTATAGCAAACCATTCATGAACCCATTGATCTACATTAATTCCTTTAGTTACAAAGCAGTGGGGATCTAGAAGATTGTTAAGCAAAATTATAAACTGCAGTGGTTTGGGTAGTTGGTCCAAGAAACATACCTCAAATGCTTTACTCATCTCTAAAATGAATATGATTTGTGCTTTACTAATAGATATGTTTAGTACAGTGTAGGAATATTACAAGTTATGGATATTAGATTACTGGAGATGGGTTCTTCATCCAGGGAATTATTCTGATTGCCATAGTTGGAATTGGGAATTATTCTGATTGCCATATGAGGATGATTGGCTTTTTCCACATTGGATTTTTTACATTCTCTGGATCAACATTGCAGGATAATAGGTTGAACTGAACTTGAGTCTTCTTTTTTCGCCATAAAACCTGTTACTGTGTTACTGCCATATCTATAGTATCTCTCTTAAAAGCTGTAAAATAGAACTTACTACTGCAAATTAAAGCAACTTTAAAACACAGCACTATTAACAGGGTAGAGATTGCCCTGATAACCAGTTTTAACAATCAGATATTTTCATACATTTTATCAGCTCTACTGAGCAAGTAAAGGTTGTTAAGTGCAGTGGCTCAGTGGTTAGCCTTGCTGCACTGGGTTCTGGGTTCAATTCCACCCTTTACTTCATCTGCATGGAGTTTGTATGTTCTCCCCATACTGGGTTTCCTCCCACAATCCAAAAACATCTGTGTCTGTCTATGTGTGTGTGACGGAATAAGGAAACTAGATTGTAAGCTCCATGGGGCAGAGACTGAAGTGAATGATGAATCTCTGTAAAGCACTGCATAATATAGTAGTGCTATATAAATAAATACATATAATTGTTTGCTTTAAGTTACTAGACCTCAGCAAACATTCCTCATGTTGAAACATTTATTTAAATTATATACATTTCATTATTGTGAACTAATCTTTTTCATTTGATTGTACTCTATTTAGATTTCTGTGCTGTCTCATAAATTCTCAATAGCCTAACCTAATTATTGGCAAGGTTGCTTATTTATTAATTTATTCAATGTTTTATTTACATTTTAAGACTGACTGACTGGTTTAATTTAAGAATGGCAATTTAAATGGTTTATTTTTATATTCTTATTTAACGATTTTTAATGATACATAAAATGGAATTTTCTATTACCAGTCTATACTGTGGAGTCTTTCTATAATTTATATCTATGTATAAGATTTGATTATGCTGGGTATATTTAATATTTAATAATCATTAGTCACTAGTGATATTATACGCTAGACTCATATTTTGCTCAGTGAAACAGACGTTGAAATATTTATACTGACAATTTAAAAAGAATTTCCCATTTTCCCAAGATGTCAGATGTACAATTTAGGTTTCAAGACGTGTTCAGAAGGTGCCACCAAGCATGCAACTTTATAGATTTAAGTTAGTCTGTTTGATGTGGCAAATCTACTCTAGTACTTAATATACATAACAGCTGCATGATTTTATGACAGCAAACAGTTCTGAAATGTGAAATCTTTCAGTCTACCCATTTTAGAGTTCCCCAGGTGAAAAATTACAAAGAAGCAATACCTTATTGCTTTGGATCTTCAAGTGAAATCATATCTATATGATATATTTGCATGCTAAAAGTTTGAAGATGTGTTATACTTAATAAAATGATTGTCTTAATTTTTTTAACTTCATTTAGTATGGTGGAATGCATTAAGCATACCAGAGTATAGGGAATGTATTAACAGGAACAAAGACAGATTAAGTCTGGTAACCAATAATAAAGATTTTTCTTTAGTTGTGCTGTCTCTACTGGTCCACTAAATGCTAATTATGTTTTGGTTACTAGACCTCGCTAACCTTTGATCCATCAATAGATAATTTTGTTTTCTACTTCACGAACTTTTGTGTAGATTATTTGGTGTCGGGAATTTAAGGTCCTTCCTTGAGGAGTAATTAATTGCTAGGTCAGACCCCAAATAATGTTTATTTTGTGACATGGTTATTGCAGAAGACTAACTCTGATAGAAGGTCTGATAACTATAGAAAACTGATTATTAAACTACGAATTTCTAGGAGAAAATAATCTGCAGGCAGAATTACTTTTTAACTTTAGTGAAAATCAAGGAGAGCCCTGCTAAAGATATTCATAAAACAAATTAATTTGTAAGGTAGGCATGTGTCATATTGTCAATCTGTTCCTTAATTAAATATTAATACAGAACATGATTCTTTATGTTTTATGACTTAAACCAGGGCTCCCCAAATTTCAGCCGCATCCATCCCCCTGAGGCCATTTACTTGGCCCCTGTCATTAGGGCCTGGACTAGGGGTAGAGACACCTGCAGGAGGGGGGGGTGAAATCTTGGTGCTTGCCCCCCTCCTTTTCCCTACCACTACCTGCCTCATACCTGGCCCGGCCCTGTCTGCTGTAAAGATGACTGTTCTCTGTTTCCCATCTGCTGTAAAGATGACTGTTCTGTAAAGATGACACTCCTCTTTCTCTCCCCCAGCACATACTAATGATGAATAGTATTTGCCGGCATATAAGACGACTGGGCGTATAAGATGATCTATAACTTTTCCAGTTAAAATATAGAGTCTGGGATATACTCGCCGTATAAGACTACCACTCTTTCAAGGCAAATCTTGCTTGGATTGGTCAGCTCTCCCTGCCTGCCCAGCCCTCCCTGCCTCCAAGATTATCAGAGCACCATCACACTGTGCTGCCCCTACAAGCCCTACCTTCTGAAGGAGGGGGGGCGCTATCATAGTGCTCCCCCGTTCCTTTTCTCTCTCCCTACCTAGCTCCTCTGTTGCCCAGCTGTCTGTGCTGAGCACTATAGCGTTTCCTCTCCCCAGCAATGATTAAACTTCCTGTCGCTCACAGGAAGTTACATCAATGCTGGGGGAGGAATGCTGTAGCGCTCAGCACAGACAGCCGGGCAACAATGGAGGAGCTAGGTAGGGAGAGAGAAAAGTGATACCCAGCGTATAAGACAACCCCCAACTTTTCAGATGATTTTCAGGGGTTAAAAAGTAGTCTTATACGCCAGCAAATACAGTAACTACACATCATCAGGAAGCAGTGGGGGAGGAAGTGAGGAGCGCTGTAAAACTAATCTACAGCAGGGCCGTGTACGAGGTAGGGACAGAAAAAGGGAGAAGGGGAGCACCAGGATAGTGCCCCCCCCCTTCAGAGGACATGGAGTAAGGAGGGGGTTGTGGGGGAAAGCAGTATAGTGTGAGAGGGATTTGAGGGACAGGCAGCAAAGTGTATTTTAAATATTGGATTTGTTCCTGTTTTTTTTAACTTTAAAGGAGAACTAAACTAAAAAAATAAAAAACAAATGTTAAAATACTTAACTTATACTGAGCCGATTGGTTACAGTCGCAGCATGAGCTGTGCTGTAATTATCCAGCACCTGATGCCTCCCCCGACACTTCTTCAAAGCACTGGCTGACTGGCAGCCAGCGCCACAGCTCCTCCCACCCTCTTACACCTCGGGTGTTTCAGAGCTTAAACATCATCACATTCAGTGTGAGGGCCAATGAGAATGCTCCCCACAATGAGCGTGATGATGTATGAGGCCAGGGAAGGAGAAGAAGGAGCTGTGTGCTGGCTTCTGTGTCAGCCAGCACGCTGTGCAGGAGGTGTTGGGGAAGCATCGGGAGCTGGCTAATTACAGCACAGCTCATGTTGTGACTCTAATCAATCATCTCAGTATAAGGTAAGTATTTTAACACTTGTTTTTTATTTTTTGTCTTTACATCTCCTTTAAAATAAGATATGTGCAGTGTGCATAGGGATTTTCATGTTCATTGGTCTGAGGGACAGTGAACTGGCCCCCTGTGTAAAAAGTTTGGGGACCCCTGACTTGCAGCACTTCTTTCCTACATGCATTATATTAAATATTGGATGTGGAGGGTGAATACATTGTTAACTGGGAACTCCCCATCCATTCCTCTATAAAATTTAAATGGTTATTTGTTGTGTGTTCTATATAATTTCATCTGTGCACAAGATTAACTGGAAAATGCTTTACATAATTCTTTTGTTTTCATCGAATTTTACAACAAGAGGTTGGTGTAAATCTTTATACCGCTGTATAACTTTTAACAAGAGCACACTTCATTGCCATATTTATACATTATTCTAATCCAAGTCAAAGAAAACGGGCATTTAGAGAAGTGTAATATATATATATATATATATATATATATATATATATATATATATGCAAGCCTTTGGCATGTTCACTTCAGGTGAACATGCATTAATATATATAGCATTATAGCATTATAATGCTATATATATTCTATATATTCATTAATATACTGTATATAGAATATAGCATTAATAAAGTAATAATTGCATGCAAAGCAAAATCACCACTATACCTTAGCAGCCTGTCCTTAGTTGTAAGCACCCAGTTCAATAAACCTTTGCCCAAATAGATCAAAAAAGAAAGTATCCAACAGCATGTATGGCCTTTTAAATAATGCATAACCTTATGTACTCAAAACGACTGCCAACTCTGGGAAATAATGGTTAGTGTCAATCAGCCTATGATGTTTTCTGGCTTAGTACTATATTTATAGAGATATTCTTTAGTTGTATGCAATGTGAATAGCAGTAAGTGGATTGCTTATGTTACGCATCTGTGTTGAAGATCGATGACCAAATAGTTAAAAAGAGGTAGCCCTACCTATCAATTGAGTTAATGTTCTGACAGTTCAGTTCATATTAATAAGTTCACCTGCCATATAAACTTACAGTGTAACAATGAGCTATTAGAACTACTAGTAAGCTAGCTGAATTTTCCTGCATTTTCTAGGTATATGTATGCACTAAAAATTGTACACAGTGTTATTTGTTTTTTCATGTCTTTAGGTTGTACAATTTCATCTCAGTATCCTCAGTTGGTCCATTAAATAAACAATAATTACAATATTTTAGTTCTTAAGTACTAAGGCATAAATGTGGTTATTTTACATGCACAAGTATTGCATAAATATTGGCTGTGAAACATGCATATCTATCCACAACTTATTTTTCACTGAATATATTGCATTATGGGAAAAACATAGGCAACATAGGCGATTGCAAAAACTTAGATGAACTTCACCAAAAAAGTTTAAAGTGTTTTTAATATTTTAGAGTTAACAAACTATTTTCCTATATTTAGAACCTTTCTATCTCAATACACAACTGATTTTATTTTTAAAGAGATCAATGATTCAGTCAGCAAATCAGGCTTACTTATGATTAAGAAACTAATTAACAGAAGAATACTGAGTTCAGTTGCCACTTTGCACCATCAATTTGATATATTTTATTGATGTAACTGAGGTAATTAGTGTGAATGACATCCAAAGGCTTAGGCCATGTACATGCTATTATGGTGCTTGGTCCTATATGGATATTACTGAGATTATTAGGTCCTACTTACATGAATTATTATATGTTGGGAGATCTTGAGCTTGTACAATATAAATTAGAATATTCCTCATAACTAAACAAATCACAGACTTATCAAGTAGTCTTTCATTTGACTCACAGCTAGTTTTAGTTCAGTTCTAGTTTACTTTATGAGATCATACATGCCAATCTAAAATGTTATTGCTGTTTGTAGGTTATGTCCCCATATATTTCATAGGTCATATAAATAAGTTAAATGTTATTTTGATAGTTATTGCACAGAATGGTTAGCATCAGCTAGCATGTTCGACAAAATTCATTGGGTTAACTGGAAGAATTTCAGATAATTAAAAACAGCACTAAAGGGAAACTGTACTAATGCAATTCAAACAATTTGATAGAATAAGGTAGTATCCTGCTTAACTACAGCATAATGAGTCCTGGAGACACATAAGTGAAGCACTGCAAATATACACAAAGATTCCCCAGTATTATAGAGCAAATTTTAAAGATTTAACAAACACCCTTGCAAATCTCCTTCTAAACACATGGCTAAGATAATTTAAAGGGGAACTAAAGGCACATTAGTTTGTAATGCGCCAGAGTGTTATTACAACCTAAAATTACTACCAAGTATTCTTGGTCTAAGCATTAAGCATAGTGGCGGAGTAAGGGTGATCCCTAGTGGCTAAAAGTGAGAGAATGTAAAAACGAGATTTTATTTTTTTATAAGGTATTACCAATATCAAAATGTGGGAGGAGAGGTATTTTGGAGGAAAGAGATAAAAGGGGATGAGAACAGGAAATTAGGGTTCTTTTGTGGGAAGACTGAATATGAATTAGACCTCCAAGATGTAAAGACTAAAGCCTAAAAGGGACCAGACATCCTCAGGGTATAGTAATCCCAAAACCAAAGAAAGGAGAAGTAACTGATGTCCTTGCATGATTAGGAGGAAACTATATGTCTCTCTAGGAGAGAAGAATACTTATTGGTAATGTTTGTATTGTTTGGATTTGAAACTAGTGGGCTCGATGCGTGAAAAAAGTTTTACTGTTAAATGAAAGTTCGGTTTGATTGGAAAAGCACCTGGACTCTGCCTACAATTATTCAAAGAAAGAACGGTATGTACAAAGGGACATTTTGCCATCACAGTCACACACAAGTTTTATCTATCCCACCTTTTAGAAACTACAGACTTTATCTTTGTCTTGTAATGACACCCAGGCAAGGGGAAGGGACACTCTGGCCCATGACAAGGCACTAAAGATACAGCCCCTTAGTCTGGCCATTACAAGTCTATGGGTGATTCTGCTCTCTGTATATCCGAACTTTTAACCTTGCTTATGCACATTTATAGGTTGACAACTGTAGGTATGGCATTACTATATTTATTTTAATATCTAAAGACAAATAGCTGCCATATTCACTACACCCAAGACACCCAGATTATAGATCTTAAATGTCTCATTGTTTGAGACCAGATAAAAGTTATTAAGTTAAATTATAAATATCAGGAACCCACCAAAGACCAATTAGCTTATTCTGTAAAGAATAATAATTAACCTATTTTATGTATACCTACATGACACCAATTAACAGCTACCAGGCTGTACATCTTATCTGGAACAAAGATTATGGCACTTTCAGTGGCACCAGCAGTTATTTCACTACCTTGTTGTTACTGCTAAATTAATTAGTGTTTTGACAATATTTGTCAGATCTATCCTGCTCTTGTCTTTTTGTGTTCCTGGTTAGAAAAAGAATCAAATGAACTTAGGGTGTATGCTTAAATGAAAACGTACACTACAGTTGCCATTGAAACATGACATTTGTGTGTTTTTTGGAAACTGTATTTAAAAATCTTTCTTACTACAGGCTAACCAGACCTTAGCTTTAACTGTAAACTCATATGGGTTAATATTTGCAGCATTGAAATATTATACAGAATATATCCATAGACATTTAAAGATCAGATTATGGTAAAAAATTTCAATTATGGGGATGAGAAGTACAGTTCTGCATGAGTACAAAAATGTCATATATATTGACGTCTGTGTTACTAATTGCTATTATGCGCTTATGCTGTCATCTTCTCTGTTCTGTAGGGTGGCAGTACCTTATCAGTACCAATGAGAAAAACATCACATTAAAAAGGATGTTCATTCCTGTGCTAAGGCCTACCTTTTATAAGGTGGACTCTCATACGGTGCCGCTTAAGGTAAACATGTCATCTCAAAACTAATTCTAATTTAGGTTGTACTAATGAAACATTTTGTAAATATCTATGTATTTAAAAGAATGTACCTTTAAACAGTATTTCTCTCTGTCATCTTCCCTGTCAGTCTGCCCTTTCTTTCCTCTTGGGTAGGCGGGGCTAAATAATAATTGCCATTATAACTGCTCCAATCTTATTCCTTAAATCACGATCTAATAGGGACTTGATTGGAGGAGCTATAATGTCAATCATTATCACCCAACTCAGGAAAGAAAAGGCAGGCTGACAGGGGAGATGACAGAGAGAAATGCTGTTTAAAGTTACATTTTTTAAATACATACTATATATATTTACAAAATGTTTGTTTCATTTCTACAACCTAAATTAGTATTAGTGTTTTGAGATGACAGGTATACTTTAAGGGGAGAATTCACGATTGTGCGAAGTGAGCTCCGAATACTTCGGCTCACTTCGCACATGGTGTTAAGAGCTCGCTGATGTCCTGCACGCAGACATCAGCGAGCGCTTATAATACAGTAGGAAAAAATGCATTTACCGTATTTGCCGGCGTATAAGACGACTGGGCGTATAAGACGACCCATAACTTTTC
>WMED01010534.1:0-11013 GCA_019650415.1 Pipa parva | reverse complement strand
AGCAAGTGAGAAAGGAATGCTGTGTTTCCACAAGGAAGGAAGCAGCAACAGGGTCTTGACCACAAGGAAACACATTCCCAAACAAGGGAACTTCTACTTAAGGTCTTGCAGGAAGAGGCATCATAAATGACATACCTCTAGGCAAGCATGAATAGAAGCTGGAACTTTTTGTTTTCATATTTGCATAAACATTATTATTTTTCTAGTATATATTAAATTGTTTCATTTTAATCACAGTCTCCCTTTAAAACAGATATATGTTTTTGAAATTATAATCACTTATGCTGTAGCTGTCCTTTAATTTTGTATGTATTTGCAAAAAAGTATTTGTGCATGGTTGTTGTTTAATCTGATCTGCATGCTAGTCTGTCACATGGGTTTGGCACCAATCCAAACATCTCTAATTTGCATTTAAAATGTGTTTATTTAATTCTTGGCTTGATTCCAGAGTATGTGTATATATATATATATATATATATATATATATATTCAGCGGGTGGGCATATTCTTAAAAATCTGGACTTTAATTGCTCTGTACTTTCTAGGAAAATTAGTGTTTAACATTCCAATTGGTTTTCAAGTCCTGAAAGATTTACATACTGCAACACTGTAATAATAAGGTTATATGCCTTGTAATGAGCAGAAATGTTTATAGCTCACGCAGTTATTGTTATTATTATATGTGAGGTTTCTTCATGCCTTTCTGCTTTCAGAAATTGCTTTTTATGTAAGAGGTTAGTTACATAGCAGAAGTTAGAAATGGTTATTTCTAATTAATGTCTTGTTCACTTTCTGTCACAAGGACTTGTAAAGTAAATACCAACTTAATGGGCAGACCAGCTGCTTCTCTGGTCTGATGTTTGTTTGATTTTTTTTGTATTTTTGTATTTATTCATTTTTATATAGCGCTGATATATTACACAGCGCATTACAGAGATTCGTCATTCACTTCAGTCCCTGCCCTGTGGAGCTTCCCTTCTAGTTTCCCTATTCAGTCACACACACACAGAAAGACACAGATGTATGTTTTTGGATTGTGGGAGGAAACTGGAGTGCCTGGAGGAAACCTACACAGGTGCGGGGAGAATATACACACTCCATTCAGATAAAGTCCAGGGTGGAATTGAACCCAGGACCCAATGCTGCTTGTTCTAAAATGGCCACCAAATTATTTTACTAAACATCTGCTAACTGTCATGTCTGTTGAATAAATAGTATGGACTGGAGGGATCAGTTTATAAATGTCTTATTCCATTTTTTTTTTGTTTTTTGCTGAGAAAATATGAGCAAATAAATGTTTCAGGTATTGTAGCTTTCTGGGTAAAAAAACATGATGAATTTGATAAAAGTGTACACCTTGTACATTGCACTGGTACAGTACTTACTGATCCACAAATCTAGTCTACTCCAGGGTTGAATTTCTAAAAATATTCTAGTCCCCCCTCACTCCCCCCCCTCCCAAAAAAAACCCCTAAATTTCCCTGAGATTTACCAGTAGCATGGCCTTGTTACTGGTTAATCATTGAGTCCAATAACCACATGTAACACATTCATGTGACCCAAAGCCAGTTCCAGCCAGGCAACCAAGCTAGACCTAGCTTTTATGTATGTATAATTTTATTTCTAAAACACTGCAAACACACCCAGCGCTGTACAGATCAGCAATACAAATATAATGCAAACATTGGAAAAATGCAATAAACAATACAGTGTGAGATCACAAGGATGCACCACTTTAATTGCTATGTTCAGGTTGACATAAGAGGTTGGAGGTCCATGTCCCCGTAGAGCTTACAGTCTAAATGCGAGATATACATACACAGATAGATGTGTAATAAGAGCTGTGAAAATGTGTTGAAATACAAGCCCATAAATAAATAAATACAAATAAGCATAAATGACTAAGTATTAAATAAAATATATACATAATAATCAGTGATAAATATCAGTGCTAGTGCTCCAAAAGGTAGGATTTCAGTTTGGTTTTAAAAGTTTGGAGGGAATGTTCCTGGTGAAGATTAAATTGTATAGAATTCCAGATGTGAGGGACAGAGAGAGAGAGAGAAAGGGGTTTAAGATGAGAGAGGGCAGTATTGGTGTGTGGGACGTAAAGCTGGTTGCTTTGGGAGGAGCGCAGGTGACGACGAGGAATGTACAAGAGAGGAAATGTAGGGAGGGGAAACAGAGTGAATTGCCTTAAATGTCAAAAAGAGAAGACTGTAAATAATTAGTTTGCTTATGTAGAGCCAAAGAACAGAGGGAGAATGGGAGAATGACTGTCTCCTCTGGGGAAAGAGGGAGACAATTCTGGCAGCAGCATTTTGAATAGAATGGAGCGGGGAGAGATGGGAAGCCAGAAGGCCAAATAGAAGAACATTGCAGTAGTCCAGGCGGGATAAGAGAAGAGCATGCATGAGGGTGTTAGCAGTGGAGCAAGAGAGAAAGGGGCGGATCTTGGCAATGTTGTGAATGAAAAATCGGCAGGTTTTGGCAATGGAAGAGATGTGTTTAGAGAAGGAAAGAGCAGAGTCAAAAGTCACTCCATGACAACATACAGAAGTTACAGGGTTGATGATGGCACAATCCACTAGAATGGAAAAGGTAGAAAAGGGCTTAAAATGAGCCCTGGTCTATTCCAATTCCTTTTGGTAAATCTCACAAAGAAGCAGGATATTATAATTTCCCATGATCATTAAAGGAGAAGTATATGCTCTTTTTTGTCAAGGGGTATTTCACAAGGGGAGGGAGAGTACTCATTGATCATTGATTTAAGCCCCAGAGCTTCTCCTGCCTTCTGTACTCTGCTGATGTCTTCTTATCTTTCCTTCTTGAGTAGTTGTCCAAGTTATTAATTACCATCTAATAAATTCTTTAGAATCTATTGAGAAATGTCACAGTGATCAAATACTCTATTGTTATGTGGCCTAACCTTAAGTGAATTTTATTTTCAACATAATAATAGGAAAATTAAATCCTTGGTTATTTAATAAAATCAACTACACACAGCTCTTAGGTATATTGCAGTGAATGCTCTTTTCATAATCATATTAGATGATCTTCAGACTGGTGTGAACAAGCAAATTCCTAATTGTTTATTTTCTGTGCACATTTAGGGCTGGCTCAACCATTAAGTAAAAAAGGAAGTTGCTTAACTTTGGGTGTTTACTACAGCACATCAAGGACTCACATTTTATAATATGTAAAGAAACTGATATAACTGTGACCTCAGTTGTCTCATTCACCTTAGTACCTACTTTTGTTCTTTTGTTGAGCCAGCCCTGTGCACATTTGTTTCTGGAAACAAAAATATGGTGTTGGCAACCTATTGTGTTTTATGTCTTTTCTAGAACCAAATTGGAGCTATTTTTTTTTTTTTTAACTTAAAAATGTATCACAAATTTTAATCAATTTTATTAAGCCAGTAGCCCTTTTCTATATATATTTTTATATTCCTCAAACAGGACACCTCTACATTGGGCTGCAGCAGCAGGAAAACCTGAATGTGTTCAGACACTTTTGAAGTTAGGTGTTGATATTAACCCCCGGGATATCAATGAAAATACTCCTTTAACCTACGCAATGTACTGCAGCCATACAACATGCATCAAGCTACTTTCCCTGGAAAACAGGTAACTTGGTATCATTTCCAGAAAAAGAATATATCCAATATCATAGATTTCAGAAGTTGAGTATGCCACGAACTAAGTAGTTGTCTCTAGAAGAGAATTTGCACACACACAATGTAGGATATGGTGTATAACTTTTTAATTGACTATCAGTGCAGGTTACAAAGGCAATGATTTGACCAACCTTCGTCAGGTCCAAAATGTTGCCGTTGTAAGTTTCACTGAAGGTCAATTAACATGTTATACTCTGTATCCTACATGTGTGTGTGCAAATTCTCTTCTACACATACTACTGCATTTATGCATCCAGGAATTTAGCTCTACTACTAATGATGAATGAATGAAATTTAGGTTTGCACTTTTACAACCCTTTGTGTGTCAGTAATTAATACTAACCCCAGTTTTTCCAGTGCCTTACAGGAGGTGAGCCAAACCTGCCCATCTGATACAGCTGCATGTGTGATAGCTGCCCATCTACTGATACAGCTGCATGTGTGATAGCTGCCCATCTACTGATACAGCTGCATGTGTGATAGCTGCCCATCTACTCTTACAGCTGCATGTGTGATAGCTGCCCATCTACTCTTACAGCTACATGTGTGATAGCTGCCCATCTACTGATACAGCTGCATGGGTGATAGAACTGTAACAAAGTGCTTCCGGCTAGCAACCTGGAAGCACTGAGAGAGCTTTGTCTCTACAGCACTTGCTAGCAATTAGCCATCAGACTGTAATGAGCGGTGCTTGCATGTGAGCACCGCTTGTTACAGTCAAAGAGCCAGATGCAGCCATCAAAAGATCCACATCTGGCTCGAGAGCCATAGGTTGCAGACAGGGCCGGCCCTCCCATTAGACCACATAGGCAGATGCTAGGGGCGACGGCTGTCCAGGGGGGAGCTCACGTGTATTTTTTTTTTTTTTTTACTAGTAATGGCGCTGTTGGAGGTGAGTGGGGGACGGCGCGGGGCGGGGAGGGCGCCAGGTGGGGGATTGCCTATGGCGCCAATAGGGCCAGGGCCGCTACTGGTTGCAGACCCTTGGTCTAAGGGATAATAGGAGAAATAGCAGGTACAGAGATGGGTGGCATGTGGGTGTGGTTTCAAAGTGAATAAGATAATGGTATATGGTTTAACACCCTTCTGAAACCTCTACACATCTGTGACTTGTGTCAAATTTGGTTTTTGTTTTTCATCAAACCAGGATTGTCGTTAAAAATCATGGGCCCCCCTACAACATAAAAATGATGACCCCTAAACATTTTTTACACCCTCTTACTCTAGAAAGAGGCAAGTTACAATGCCCAGTCCCCAGTAAGCCATCAGTTTTATTGGAAAGTGCCCAGAAGCCCAATTTATGACAGACATTTTAAACAGAGGTATACCAAAGGTTCAGGGACCCCTCCCTCTTAAACACCGTACCCATGCCAAAAAAACACTTGCTGATTCTACTGGGTATGAAATGCAGAACCTGCAGGGGAAGCTGATGGCTGCAGCCAGGCAGTGTTTCAGGGCCAGAGGAGCAAGCCAGGTCGCTATTGCAACAGCTGCAAACAATAATACTGCCTTCTCAAACCTATCCTCAGGCCTCACTAGTGGTGCATGTTTTGTGGATATTTGTACTGCTGAATGGATATCCTGAAAGCATCCATCAAATATGAGCCTTTTGGATTAGATTTGAGAGGCTGTGCTTTAGGGGGTGGTTTATACTTATAATTAGTTAGTTGCCAATTTCTCCAGTTCAAAACCCAGTTTACACTTATGGAGGAATTTATTAGTGAAGTTGTTGGGAACTTTTTGTCACATTAAAGTCCTGTTTTCAATAAATTCACTGTTTGCTAATGCTGAAAATTGGTCAAAGTACACAAGAAATAATAACAAAAAAATACATCCCAAAACAGGGAAACAGGTAATGTCCTTTAACTCAGGAGAACATTTACCTGTATACTATATCTAATGTTCACTGTTCTGTTAAATATGTCATATTCCTAGTAGTGTCCTACTTTGTTATAGCGTTCCTCTTCAGATTTAATCTACACTCCTTTTTATTATGATGTAAGTACTAACTAACATATAGCTATTTAGTGGATGGGTATTTGACCACATTGTCTTACACCAGTAGGACCTCCTGGAAAGAGGATTTAATCAGTCTTCAATAGGGATTTAGCAAACATTAGATCTTAGCTCACATTTAGGGGTTAGAGAATTCAGGCTAAGCTATCTATGCTGGTAGCCCAATACCAGAACAGGAGGAATAGTAGGCCTTGGTGTATCCTGGCCATGTAGGTTGGATACGCAGTATAGGGCTTCACATTGGTAAGTGTGGGTCCCCAGGAATTACCCCAGTTCCTCTCAGATGAGGTTTCCCCAGATATTGGGTGGCACACAGAACCCTTCTAGGAATCCACTTGGACATATGAATATGCCTATACACCTTTGGATAACTATATAATGCACATGTATTCTGATCTAATAGACCAGGGATGCCGAACCTATGATACGTTTGCCAGAGAAGGCATGCAGAGCCGTCTCTGTGGGCATGCACGCTGTCACCGCCATTTCCTTCATTGCAGGCAGCTAACCCGACCTGACAGTTTTCAGGCCAGATTTGCAGCCTACACTGAAGGGGCGCTCGGTTGCTGGGGGGCTCTCCTTCCCCGACGCAGGTGCATCTCCTCCGATGCAGGCGTGATGACATCACTCACCAGTGCCGGCACTTCGGGGGACAGCGCTGGTGAGTGATGTTACCTTTTCAGCACTTGGTGGCAAAAAGGTTCGCCACCACTGTAATAGACTGTTTATATTTGATGCTGTTCGCCTGTCAAGTTTTACTTTGCCTTTTACCTGTATGTAAAAAAAAAGTGTGTGTTTGCGCAAAGAACCAGCGGCTCCCAAATATTAATAACTTAATTACATCATATCAATATTAGTGTACTATATACACCTTTCCCAATAAGTGAGCAGGCCTGCTGACCTGAAGTGACTGCTAGCCTGCTACTATTGAAAATGTTGCTATTATAGGTATAGCACAGACATTTTTGTATAAAGCATTAAATATAGTACTACAGTACCAAGGTGAAAATGGTGCTAATAGAACATTACTGTTATTGCCATTTAATAAATTTGCCCCAAATTTTCTGCAATTTGATGGTGATTTTGCTGTGAGTTTGTAGCAAAAAAATTGGTGCTGAAATAATTGAGTTATAGCAGATAAACATTATGAACGCGTGTATCCATCAGACTTATGATTCAGAAGTAAATCCAATCCTTTGTTTATTTCAGTAAATGTTTTTTTCTCTTACTGTCTCCAGGCCAGACACATTCCAGTCTTCTGCATCCCCAGGCACAAAAGCTATGAGAAAAGAAGGACGTCTTACTGTTTTGAATCAAATATTTTCCTGCAAAAAGAAGAAGGTAGATCAGAAAGCACATCAAAAGGACAAACTCAGGTATCATGGGGAGGAGACCTCAGAGGTTGATGACATAATCACAACTTTTGATTGCATTCTGGACACAAACTGTAAAGATCCACCAGATGAAAGAATATCCTCCAACGTTAACTGCAAAAAGAGAGCTGTGGAATCCCAAAAGTACCTATTACCAGAAAGCAAACAGAACTGCAAAGGTCTTTCTCCAATCAGAACACAGAGCCTTCCTCCTATTACCCTTGGGCAAACATTCTTAACATCACAAAGTGTGAAGTCGAATATCCCACAGAGCAATGCATTTTATTTTGCGCACAAATCTCAGAAAAGCAAAAGTGAACATGATTTGTTTGACCACAGAATAAGTGGCCAGACTTTGAAAAACAATCCTTGGAATATAGCTGCTAACCAAATATTATCCCATAAAGCATGGATAACACCTCATCCCAACAAACTCAATGATCATATTTCACCCAAGAACTCAAATTATGTGGAAAGCCTACTGACTCCTCAAGTTCCTTCAATAGAAAATACATTTCCAGGTAATGTAGGAAAAACAGAGAAGAAAGAGTTTCTGACAACTTTGAAGGCAATTTTTAAGTTCTGTTTTTATTTTCAAATCAAGAAACTCTCCTGGTCCACACCCAGAAATATACAGTACCGCATTTAAACTACAATTTACAGCATTTTGTGATTTCCTCCTCCTCATACTGTATTTTACAATTGTAACACTATTTATACCTCTTCCTAGCAATTACATGCCTCCACTTGATGGAATCACCCACAGCATTTACTCAGCCATCTCAGGGGAGTAGGCCCCGCTTACAAATAAGGGTAGTGCCTGTACCTCTTTAAATAATGAGCGCCAGAGATTCTTTGCACACAACAGGAACTGTTTATTTACATATACAGAGCTTCATACATTTCTTAGAATAAAACAATAAGAATACAAAAGAACAGCCAACCAAAGTGTGACGTCTCACTAACCAAATAGGTACAGTGCCTATAAATGCCAGGTAAAATACAGGTACAGTATATGAATTAAACACACAAAAAAAACATAGAAACAAGTCGTTAAAAAATCCACATAGAAAGTCAATATAAAAGGTCACTTGCAGATTCCTGCGCTTGAACCAAAAAAGGTAATATGCCAATTTACCTTAAACTGAGAAGTAGATGCAAAACATTCTGGAAATCAGAGTGACTTTGGAAGCGCTATATGAGAGAGAAAAAAAAAATGAAACAGATGGAGAAGAAACTCTCCTAGTGTGATTCCATTTAGGATCAATATATTTTACACAAATAGTGCAAATGAATTGCTGCTGATAGGAGCTAGGTGCAGTGAAGTGCACGTGGTATAAATAAAGGTAACCTGTATTCTCCTCAGTGCAGCAAATGGTGATATGGATAAATATTGAAATAAAGGTAGGTAAAATCTTTTAAAACAATATCGCTAGATCCTGGTCCCACCGTTTGTGGGAACACTCACCAGAGATCACACAAAATGTGTGTATACATATCTGACTCCTGAAGAAGCTGCGAATAGGGCAGCGAAACGCGTTGATTAAAGGCTTTATGCTGTCGGGCTAAGCAGAACAATATATTCAATTCTGTTTTTAACTCTCACAAGAGGTATATATACAGTACATTTGTCATATGATCTTATTATACAATTAAAAGGTATTTTTACACTATATGAGTTTTATCCCGACTTTATGATAGATGAATATGAATACCTCTGTGGGATAGTGAGATGTATATGATTTATCCTATCTACAATCAACATGTCTTTGATCTGATGCTTACGGTCCTTCTGATTGTATCATAAGAACGATATTTGTTGTTGCATCTGGTAAACCTCCACATTCATAGGTGGTTGGTGATTAAGGGGGTTATTCACTAAAGTCCAAATTGTTGCGTATAGGTGCGAATTCGCCGGATAAAGACAGTCGTAATAGGCTGCTACTGTTGCAGTTGCTTATTTATAATGAGAATATTGTCGCAGTCGTGACTTTATTATGGGAAAATTGTCACAATCTTATCATTAAAAAATTGTTGCAACTTTACAACAGGGAAATTGTCATGGATTTGCTATGGGAATCCGCTGTTTGAGAATTCAACAGTCGAATTCGCACCTTAGTGAATAACCCCCTTGAGAGTTTTTTGGTCACTGCTTGGTGAATAATCAGTTTTTCTTATAACACACACACGATATTTGGTGTTTTTGGATTCTTTTTCTGTTATCTTTTATACCTGGCCATTATGACGGGCCACTATTAGTTGCCATTTATGCGCGGTTTTTTACAGCTTGTTTTTTTTAGAGGTTGTTTCAAAAATGGGGAGTTGAAGGTATATTCCCAAGGAGAAGAGCAGCACGCATTGATTTTTTTAACTTTTTGTTCTTGAATTTTGTGGACTTTAATTATCATTTTCGCAAATTATTTTCACGAATTGTTTATATTTTTTCCTTATTATATATTTTTTATTTTCTTTGTTTATTTACTTTAGCGCTGTTTCACATTTTCCACGCTATTTTTAGTTAGTTGAGTTTTTTTCTTGTATATAGCATTGTATAATAATGCTGATTATTAACAGTCATGAAAGTAAGTTAAATATTTTTGCTAATAGTGTTTTATAAACCGTTTAACTATTGAGTATCATCCAAAGCCAGTTCATGTTGTGCTCAATAATGTACAAATTAATACTACACTGTACTAATGTTTTTAAAAACATTAATAAAACAACTGCAATAATAATACTGGCAGCTAGGTGGTCTGTAGCTTCAGACTTAAAGTGCACCCGTCATCAAAAAATGACATTGTTTAGTCTAGCATAGCATGCTAGACTAAACAACTTTGTCATTTAAATTAATTAAAAAATACCTTTTAAAAGTTATCCCTCGGTGAATCTTCCTGCCAACCCGACATTCAGCTATCAGCTGCTGTAGTGTCGGGTCTGGGAGGCAGTCCTCTGAAGCCGGCTTACTTGATTGACAAGTAAGCCGGCTTCATGACACGATCACGTGCATGTGGGCCTCTATGCTAGAATGCTTAAAGCATATGCACTTTGAGTCTCCCCAGCCAGTAACACTTACAGCTTCCTCAGTAATTGACTGGGAAGCTGTCAGTGTTACTGGCTGGAGAGACTCAAAGCACATATGCTTTGAGCTCCCCAGCATGCGCGGTCACGTGACCGCGATCCTACAAGGGAGCTCAAAGCATATACGCTTTGAGATTCCCCAGCCGGTAACACTGACAGCTTCCTCAGTAACTGACTGGGAAGCTGTTAGTGTTACCAGCTGGGGACACTGAAAGCGCATATGCCTTGAGCTCCCCAGTGCGCACAGTCACATGACCACGATCCTACAAGGGCGCTCAAAGCATATGGGAAAAGGAGCAAAAGGAGAACACTGCAAATGATTAGTTTGTTTACTGGGGGCCAAGGAGCAGAGAAAGATTGGGAGAGAGGCTGTCCCATCCGGGAGAGAGGGAGACGATGCTGGCAGCAGAATTTAGAATAGACTGGAGCATGATTGTTGATTGTTGCTAGTGTAACAGGGTTGTCAAATGGTATTTACTAACAACCATTTAATCATTACATTCGTGTGCACTTCCCCTTTAAATGCACAACCCAGACTATTTCAACCTCTCAAGGACGTAGGCCCCGCTTACTAATAGGAATGGGTAATAAGACACTTAATATTACTTTACTTAAGGCAAGGTGCAGCATAATAATTATTCGGGTGCCAGTAATTCCTTACAAACAACAACACATTTATTTAACATCAGCAGCATAGACTCAAGAGATAGCAATAGTAATCAAATAATGTACACAATTAGATTAGCATATCCAATCAGTAAATAGAGCACAGCTTCAAGTAATATCACATGTAACTTATCACAGGTATATTATATACAGTCATGGCCAAAAGTTTTGAGAATGACACAAATATCATATTTTCACATG
>WMED01010533.1:0-15718 GCA_019650415.1 Pipa parva | reverse complement strand
GTTCATCCTCACAATGTCCCACTAACTGTACATAAGTGAATTCCACATCCCTTTATATGTTAATATGATGGCACTTTTATAATTAATGGGTTAATGTAAATAATGGGTTGATGCCTGTGGTCAGCCCACTGGTATGTATGCCACTCTGTTTTGATGTGTTGTACAACTGAAGAAGGGAGTTACTTAGCTCCCCTGAAACATTCTGTTTCTCATGCCTCAATAATTGTGGTTGTTCCCCTACTGTCCATTAATTAATGTCCTACATTACTTCATTCACATTGTGCTTTAGGTCCTGTTTATAATTTGCCTGAATGAGCAAATGAAGTTTGGACAGTTTATCTTGTGGCCTCACACTCTGAAGGGGCCACAACATCTTTCAAGTCATAATGACGCTGTGGCCCCTCCTATCAAATCGTCTAATATATGATCCTAGAGAAAGTTGATAGGAGGAGATGTAATGTGAAACATCTGTGCGAAGCTATGAGAGCTAACCAACTGCGCTGTCTCTGAACTCTCAGATTTGTAAGGGACCTTATTGGATTGGTGCAATCAGCTCAGGTGGTCCTCTCATCGATGCTTTCATAGGTTAAACACTAACAGGTCCATTTTAACATACTTTACCGGCTTTCCAAATATATTTTCCCTACAATCTGCAATTGTCAAGGGGTGCTGGGAAATACAGTTCAAAGGTCATCCTATACCATCTCTTTATTTCTTTGAGAGTATTTCAGTTATAATTAAATTCCTAAAAAAAAAGTTTAATTGTTACATTTATTCTGGTCATTTTGTTTAAAGTTAAGTAGGAGGAACAAAGAAATCATTGCACTCTCTGGGGGTAATTCAGCATCCAGCGAAGTGAGCTCCGAAGCCTTCGGCTCACTTCGCAAATGGTATTATGCGCCATGCTGATGTCCTGCGCGCGGACATCAGTATGCGCATTAAAGGGATTCCCGTCTCGGCGAGGCAACTCTTTTGGTCTCGCCGAGACAGGAATCCCTTTAATGCGCTCACTTATGTCCGCGTGCAGGACATCAGCATGCGCATAATACTATAATACCACTTCGGCTCACTTCACTGGATGCTGAATTACCCCCTTTTTCTCTCCATCTTTATGTATGACAGGTTGATTGTTTCGTGCGCTTTCCTGTTCCCTCATATATTACCTAGTCTTATACCTTGATTGGGCTTTTTCAGTCCGCACATCATGCCTTACACAAGGGATGTAGAGTTAAAAATATATTTTGGAAGTCGGCAAACGATAGCATTGTTTTCCTGGATTCCTATGTGCATGGTTTGAAATATTTATCCATTGTGTGTTTCTGTGATGTTACGTGGGTAATCAAAGTAATTTACATGCTCTTGTCACTTTTTCTGAAACTGTCTGCTATTTCATTTTATTTGCAGAAAAAGAAAAAATGTTATTCCGTTTTATTCCCTTAATACAGAAGGGAAATCTGGTTTTGTTTGAATCCTCACCAAACCGCACCTGCTGCTTTCCCCATTAGCAGCAGGTTTTAATTCCAGACCGTGACTCACTTTGCAAATATCTGCATCTGAATTGGCTCATCTCCCTGTACGTGTCACTTCTACAAAATGGAGTGTTGAAATGGCTTAAAATGAACAGAGGATGAACATTTTCACTTATAGATTTATGTTTTAATGGAATAATCATGTTTGTCATTCACAAATGTCAAGCCGTCACTCATGAACAGAGCTAGAAACAGATTTTTCAACTGTTTCTAATCAATCGTATTACCTTGCTTTGATTTTACAGGGTTGCTCTGTTTTTAAATTGGTGTAGTACCTGCCTTGATGTCACAAGTTCTGATTGGTTATGTTTCAAATGTAGCTGTGATGCATGTGTAAAAATTGTACTCCTAGATGTATTATTCTCTCTCTTTGAATGTTCAGTGTATTTCTATATCTAAATATACTCCTACTTTTGAAAGGAGAATGATAGTTACCTGCTGTAGATACCTTTAGTATTGGGCATTAGATACTTATTACAGTGAGGATATTTGTACTTCAATTGCCCAGGGCACTCAGAACATTTCGGCAACAAGGAATTTAGTTAGTAGTGATAGCAACCTGACACATAGAGGGACCTGAACTTTGGTTTTGTAAGTTCTAATGCAGGCTGCCCTACTGTGGACATTCCCTGAGAAACAAAGTTTTTAGATGACTAGAGCCACTAGTTCCTTTCTGTCTTCTACAATGGAGCTTATGGTGCCCGTCCACCTGATTAAACCCATCACCCAGAAAACATTATATTGGTGCCCAATGCAAATATTACCATTGCCATATAAAGCATTACTGGCAGCAGAGGTTCATTAAGAGATGTCCCTGTTTTACCATATCCCTAAATATGGCATTGGGAAAGGCTGTAGCTAGTATACATGGGTGAGGATAGATGTTGTGACCACAAGATATATAGAATGTGTATACAGTATACATGTGCTTGCCATGTGTTTTCTACTTTGCATAAGTCTCATTCTTCTATGTTTGGCACCTGCTGTTTGTAATGGTGGATTAAGATCACTGGCCTCATTGTCAGAAGGGTGAATTCACCTGTCAAATTCACCCCGCTACAATTTGAGTCACACTGCCAAAACAGTCATGGATTCACATCTCACTGTTGACTAAGTAAAGAATAAACAGGCGGACAGCAGCGAACGCTTGAACCTGCATAAACCATCGAATTGCACTGGACAGTATTGAATTCGGTAGGCAGCATCGCAAATAAGCGAAGTGCTGCAATTTGTTTCAGAGTCATGATCTCTCCAAGCTAAATTGGTAATAACAAATGGCTCAGATTCCCAGACAATTAACCAATCTACTAATAAAGCATATGTCATTAATCAATTTACATATAGAAAAAAAACATGAATTTTTACTAGGGAATTTGGACTATTGTAAAATAAAATCACAAACTTTACATTTACATTAAAAGCGTCCAACATGATTCATACAATATGTTAAATTTGGTATAACATTGCTAGGCAGCAATTAACTATAAAGAACATTGAAAAGACAAAATTAGAATAACTTATAAAAATGGTTTAATAGTCCAAAAATCATTCAATCCATGGGGTTCCATGCAATTTTACCCCTTAACCCAAACTGCTTCTATTTGGAGTAACATAATTCATAAGTCACCTCCCCTGGGTGGTAACATTTCTTTTTCTAAGACCTGCCACTTCGGCTGTGTGGCCTGGTGCTTGGCAGTGATAAAGTGTCTAGCTACAGTAGATTTAGGGGGGAATTCACCAAAGTTCGAAGTGAGGTGCGGATCCTTCGCCTCACTTCGCACTGACTGTTATGCACTCGCTGAGGTCCTGCACGCGGACATCAGCGAATGCTTTAAACGGATTCCAGTCTCGGCCAGACCAAAAGAGTTGCCTTGCCGAAACTGGAATCCCTTTAAAGTGTTCTCTGATCACTCTGATGTGGAGAATATTCGACCAATTTGGGTGAGTACTACAGGTTGCGATCTTATGGAGCATTCACCCTCTATAGTCGATCAGACCCAGACTAGGCCACTCCGGGACACTAATGTTATTATTAAGCCTGTTCTGTGTAGTTCTAGGTTCATGTCCTATTTTAAAAATGAATAAATCTCTTCTAGATTTTTTACAGGTTGCAGAAAAGATACCAGCAAAATATTCCATTTTGCGTGAAAGTGGAGATGACAAAAATTTGGTGGTCTCTGGTGTCTTTTTTATAGCTAAAAAAGTTTGATTTATGGTCTTTTCAGACCACAGAACACCCTTTCCTTTGATTTTTTTCTCTCAAAGATTTTCTCATAAAGCTGTGATTGGGGAAAGAACTAAAAACAACAAAGTACCTCCTAACTTACTCTTCTGAAGTATGAAAACTTTTAATTTAGGTCTTTTGTTTACCTCAAAAATAATTGCCCTCATTGCAAGGTTATTCAGATTTTGAGGGGGCCTGCTCTAGAATAAATAAATAGGCTGTGTACTTTTTCAATTTTAAAAAACTGGCTTAACTGTAGTATTCCATTATTTGGGGATATACATGTATCCAGATGCAGTTCTGACTACATTAACATCCTGGCGACCACCACTACCACCGCCCCCAACACCAACAGTGGCCACACACCCCGAACCAACACCACCACCGGCTGACGCCCCCTCGGACCAGCACCACCGGCACCCCACGGACCAACACCAGCAGCGTCTTCCCCCTCCACCACCGGTGCTCTAGAACGGCATTCATGCGCCCTCAAAGACATTGTGTCCTGGGCGGCTGCCTACACCACCCATAGCTAAAATCGGCCCTGCATGTATCAATTCCCTGTCTGGTACTTTTGTAATAACCTTGTTATAGAGAGTTGTCTGGGGTGTTCTGTCTACTTGGGGTGGTCCTTTTGTTTCAGCTGGACCCTTAAGATACTTGAACACCATGAGGGTAATTCTCTAAAGCTCGAATTCGCCTATCGAATTCTCAAACAGCGGATTCACTTAGCAAATCCACAACAATTCTTCCATCGTAAAGTTGCAGCTGCGACAATATTTCCATAGTAAAGTTGCAACTGCGACAATGTTCTCATTATAAAGACGCGATTGCGACAGTTGCAGTCTATTGCGACTGTCTTTAGCTGGTGAATTTACACCTTTATGCAACAATTCTGACTTTAGTGAATAACCCCAAATTTGACTGTACACAGGTGATCTCCATTGACTGTATTTGTGTGATTTCTTTAATACTATGTATGTTCCAGTGGTGATTTCGGTTTAAGTTACAAGTTATGAATAGTTGTGCTAGGGGTGGGAGCACAGCAACAGAAAAAACCTTCTAGGGTTGTAGTGCTTTATAAACAAAGAATGTAAACCAATATTAATTACTAGACCAAATGTAAAGACAAAAGATGAATTAAAATGCAAAGAAATCCTTCACTTTCAGCATCCATCTCGTAGTCATAACACAGACTTTAATAGGCAGGTTCATTTTATTATTTAAATCTTTGTTTCTATTATAGAGTTGTGGGGTTCGATTTAAATGGGACATATCCGGATCAGATGTTTTTTTATGTATTGGCTTGGCTGCTTTTAAACACAATAAACCAGTTTGATGTGGTCTGTGTTTTTCTTGTTAGCCCTTTGTGATTTTGTCTGTGTTTTTACGACATTAAAACAATAAAAGTAGAATACCATTAAATAAAAATACAGTAACCCAGCTATCTTTGAAAATACCTTTTATTTCAAACTAGAGACCCTCAAGGCAGAACTTTCTGGAGAAAGAAAATGTAATGCTCTTAACAATGCTCTAAACGCAATGCAAGGTCTCCTAATCTACCTGCTCTGAAATGTATAACGTGAAGGGCTTTAAAAACATACAATGGAGTTCCATTTAGTTCAATTGCGTTTGGACAAGTTCCCAAAATATTCAAAATGTTGAGTCTCTTTCCATTATTTTCTTCAGATTTTGTTATGGCAGAATCTGGCAGAGAAATGCAATGTGCTTGGCTTATTTCGAATACCCCGCTGTGCTGCATTTTAGTAATCTAATTCAAGGCATAAGGCTTTGATAATTTTTTAATACTTTTGAAAAGCTGTCTTTGGTATACGATCTGCTCTGCCTGGCAACTGGCCACCATGCTTGTTATGACAACATAATTAAATAATTTTTAGCAACTAGTCACACATGTGTTATAATCATTTGCTTGTATACTAGAAAAGGTATCTGGTATTATTGAAAAACTATAACAGTGGATGGCGGTGTGTGACTGAAGAGGTTACCCCATAGCAATGTTACATTAGGGATTTAATTTAATGACAATCTACTTTACTAAAAACAGTATAAATTGTTTTAAGGCAAAACAAATTTTTTTTTTTTAATGATGATTGAATCTTTCCGGTGTGTATAAATCTTCTCCAACAGGATTTGCTTTCAGGAGATTTCATAATCAGGCACACTGTAGCTAAAGGTAAGGATGTCTACTGTCAACCCCCAGTGGATATATATTTTCACTAAACATGTATTTTGGGCATCATGCCCCATATTACTGCATTTCCCTTTTCCGAGTTTATTCCCACGAGGTCTCGGAAGTTTCTCGCTGTAAATATCGTGAGATTTTTTTGATGGATATTTACCGACCGAAACGTTTCGTTCAAATTTTTTTCCGTTCGATGGAAAGGTAGCCATAACTTTATATTAGTAGTATGGCTACCTTTTGTATAAAAATCGAGATTGAAAAACTCGATTGAAAAGTTTTGAAGTTTAACGAGAAAATTCTAAGATTTTGTGGGTGTAAACTCGGGAAATCAAAATCGGGCTTTTCCAAGTTTATTAAATTTTGCCCCAGAATGCTACAGAAATAATCCTATGACAAAGTGTTTGCTTCCCTACATCTATGTGCCTTTCAAATGATTCTCATTGCCATACCTAAATTACTTTTTTACATTTAATTTAGAAAGGTAAAACCTCCTTCTCCCCTATATCATGCAAAAAAAGTCATTCGTCTTAACCAGCCACATAGTATTAAACTAAAACAACACTGGCTATTTCAAAACAAGTTTCCATTGTTTTATATTTTTTCAGTAGATAGAATTGGCTAGGTTGACACTGATCAGGGCAAAATTTATTAAAGTCATAAATTTTACCAATCAATCGATCGAATTTTCAAAATTTCAATTGGAATTTCGATAGAAATTTCAATGAAATTCGATCGATCGATCACTTCACCTATAATAAATTTTGCCCTGAGGGAGTTATTCACTAAGGTGCGAATTCAACTGTTGAATTTGTAAACAGCAGATTCCCATAGAAAATCTTTGACAATTTCCCCATTGTAAAGTTGCAACAATTTTTTAAAGTTAAGATTGTGAAATTTTCCCATAATAAAGTCGCGACTGAGACAATATTTTCATTATGAAGACGTGACTGCGACAGTAGCAGCCTATTGCGGCTGTCTTTATCTGGCAAATGCACATCTATATGCAACAATTCAGGCCCTTATTCACCAATGTGCGAAGTGAGCCGCGATGTGTTCGACTGACTTCGCACATTGTGTTATGCGCGTGCTGATGTCCTGTGCGCGGACACCAGCACGCGCATTAAAGGGATTCCCCTCCCGGCGAGAGCACTCGAGTCTCCTCGCCGGGAGGGGAATCCCTTTAATGCGCATGCTGATGTCCGCGCACAGGACATCAGCATGCGCATAGCACAATGTGCGAAGTGAGTCGAACACATCGAGGCTCACTTCGCACATTGGTGAATAAGGGCCTCAGACTTTAGTGAATAACCCCATTGGATTATCTGAACTAGTTATCACTATCAGGGACCCAGCAAACTACTGTATTTAGATAAACTTGTGGTGGTAAGTGTCTGGAAAATTTGGTGGGAACTTAAGCCATCCCCTTTTACAACTGATCTGTAATTTTCTATTAACCTGGTTCCAAATTAAAATCTCCAACTCCTAACCCAATATCTCAGTTCTCAGACTGTCCTGCCATGTTCATGGAAAAATGTAAGGGCCAAACAGTCCCAAAAAGAGTGCAAACCATACAGTCATCATAAATTATTAAAACCTTCATTATCCATCTGAAAACTAGGCTGGCTTTGTGCTTACATATACTGTACAAGCCAGATACCTGCTGTTGATAATCCAAGAACAATGAATACACCACATCCATGAAACTGTGGAGCAGTTAAAGAACCTAGATGCCGAACACATACCAAGCCTAAAATAAGTATTATTATGTATAAAAGAAATTGGACTAATGTGAAATCACAGTTCATGGAGGTAAATTTACAAGTGGATAGAAAACCAACACAAGTGTGGATGTGAATATATTGGAAAATGCCAAAAGACACTAAGCATGAGTAAGTTAAGGAGCAGCAGTCAATTTCAAAAGCAGAACCCTCACTGAGTAGTTTTTTTTTTCTGTTGCACTTAGGGAACATTCATACAAAATATAGTTACCTCCAATGCACTTAAATCCACAATTATATCATCCATTTTATTTGTATTTCTAAATTATTTTGTGGTTATCATGTCTGTGATGCTGGTGTGCATTGATAGCTCTGAATAAATAAATAAAGATAGAAAGGCCATATGTACATACAGTTCTACATTCTTTGGCTTTTATATAGAGTTGTGTTTAACCAACAAAACCACAGACCATTACCCACTCCTGAGAAAGTGATTTTAAAAAGCCGCAGAACTCGGAAAGCGAGTCAAATACATAATGAGCTCAGCTTTCACAACTCCCACAGAAAGACACTTGAAAACTTTAGTTGAGTCCTATAGACATCTTTAAATGTTTCTTTTCAGCTCTGCTACCATGGGAGGACCTAAAAGTATGACTCATCCCGGCTACCTAGAAGTAAGGGTAAGAATAACAAAAAGTGATAAATGGGTGGAATATACTTACCCAACTTTAGGAGTAATAAATCTACAGGCTCATTGTAATTTAGGGGAGAATTCAGGAACCTCCGAAGTGAGGCACGTAGTGTTCGCCTCACTTCGGAACAACTGAAATGCGCATGCTGATGTCCTGAACGTGGACATCAGCATGCGCATTAAAGGGATTCTCCTCCCGGCGAGAGCACTCGAGTCTCCTCGCCGGGAGGGGAATCCCTTTAATGCGCGTGCTGATATCCGCGTTCAGGACATCAGCATGCGCATGTCACTTGTTCCGAAGTGAGGCGAACTCACTTCAGAGGTTCCTGAATTCCCCCCTTAGTCTCTCAGAACATTTCTTGGGATGTAGGTATGGCTAACTTATAATAGAACATTAACCCCCTTAAAATATCATCCCTGTCATATTAACGTTATAACCTTCCCTTTAATAATACCATTCCTTCCAAATTTAAGTTATAATCTGGTTACTTTTATCTGGTAAATGCTCATAGGTCTCTCCTGAATGCAACCTTCCAGTATTATTATAATTCTCTGTGCAAAGGATAGCATTATATTATTCAATTATCTGTTTTAGAAATCTACACCATCCCATCCTGCACATCTCTATATTTTCTATAAGATTACAGCTTGTGGTCTTCAATAGAAAATAAATCCATTTCAGTGTTGTTATCTAATAAAATGTTAAATGTTGGTTTAGTAACTTTTCAAAGGAATTTAGTTTGCCTAATGACAACACTCTTCTATTCTTACCATTGTAAGTATTCTGAACTCCTCATGCACCATAAAGTGATAGAGCAGGGCTTTAAGAGATACTCTCTCTATGACCTCGCAAGGATTATTCTATATGTTATAAGAAATAAAAGTGTAGCAAAACTACCGAACACATATAGGAACTACTGGTAGTACAATAGTCAGATTAGAAAGCAACCTGATGCCTTGGCACAGTTAGATGGTTTATCCACTGACCTTTTCAAATCATCGCTCTTGGAGACCCTTTTATTGGTACCAGCTGCTGGATTACCCAGTAGGCTGTATATTACATGGCTGTATTTTGACATCTTTTGGAACTACTAAATCATTACTGTACCTTTCCCATGATGGCTGGCTCACATAAGATTTAAGTAGTCTTATTTCATCGTAAATGTTGTTTATTTGAAATGAAATTTGCAACACATAAACAACCCTTAAAATATCAAAATCCAGTAGACTGAATTTGGAATTGAATAGGGAGAGTTTTAAAATAGGGGAAGCTTATGTGGTTCAGTCCAGCAACAAAATACATCTGTCCTTTTGAAAGCAGCAATTAGATGTATTTTCTGGTTAGGCGGGGAGAGTCCTAATATTCAGTAACTAATTGCCTTTTGGTGGGAGAAGAACAGGGACAGTCCTGGACAGGCAGAGGAAGCTTGCTTTGGTGTGACACCCATGGTATACAGTATATCAGGCATTTTTGTTTCCCTTTGATTTTATTTATTTATTTTTTTGGGCAAACTTGCTAAAAATTTCAATTACGGTGAAACCCATAAAAAGCCCTGAAGTCAAAGTCCGAAGTCAACTTTTCAGGGACAGTTCCTGAACAGGCAGGAACAACATGGAACTCAGGAGAGGTTTAGTGAGGTAAAACATGAAATTGTTCATAATGATGATAAAATTCTTCAGACTTCCTGCATATTTAAATATTTAGGGCATAATGAATAAAATAAAGTCTGGAGGCCAGCCTTCTTTTTCTCTGGTCTTTTATTCAAATCAACACAATATGTTTCAAGCCAATTCCATTCTCTCTCAAGTGTATAGAAATCACCATTACATACACATCTTATGCATAAGTTACCCTCCTTGATAGGTCACATCTATAGATGGGGTGTAGCTTCCTTGTAGCCTAAGTCCAACCTCTAAAGTCCAGAAATTAAAGGGAAAGTCCATTGCTTGATATAAAGTGACTTCTTTGAAAAGAATCACTATGGATCTACCTACCACAACAGGGGGCTCACCTCAGATAGAGATAGTTTCTCGCTAATAGTTATCCCCCTAGTGAAACTAAATAGGGGGAGTTCAGAAAACAGTTCTCAAATAACTTGTCATACTGAAGTGTAGACCAGTATGTTCCAAGTGTCATTTACATAGCCTTGCTATGGTTATCATGATGGACCCAAACAGTATTTGTTGGATATGAAGATACTAGATACAATTTATCCCAAAGGAATGAATGAAGCATGGAGCATAAAGCCATATCTTTAGTAGTGTCCTATAAGTTTATAATTAATATTTGTCATTATGTCTATTACATGTTGAAAAATATTGTGAATCCAGGGATGGAACAGATGTAATTTAATTTGTATCTGGTATACATGAGACCCTTTCTAGTTTGGCTCTAATAGGAACTAATTGGGCAGAACGGTAGATCAAGTTTTCTGCATTTGGAATGTCCATAGTGAGGCTTCTCCAAGCAGTCACTATATATCAGGCAATGGGCTTTCCCTTTATTGTTTGGACTTTAGGGATTGGACTCTGGCTACAAGGATGCTACACCCCATCTATAGGTGTGACCTATCAAATTGTGATGGAGGACAACTTCTGGGTGTAAGATGTGTAGGTAATGGTGATTTTTGTACACTTGAAGAGTGTGAAAATGAAATGTCCTTGTTGTTGTGGTTGTGGTTAACATGAAGAAAAGACCACAGCAAGAGTTCTCTAGACTTCACTTCATTGTATTCACTAGATTACTGGTCTTAAAGGCAGAGGCACAATAAGCTGGAGACAGATAAAAAGCACCACAAACACCTATCTAGCTCCATTGCATTTTTAAGGCATAAGCCATTTCCCAATTTTTTTTTAAACATTTCTGATTGTAAAGTGAAATTGTTAATGTGGCAAAACTACTTGGGCCACTTGGGTAATTTTAGATAGGAATAGGCAGGACAAGCCATCCAGGGTTAAGGCTTATTGTTTTGCTTTCTTTCAGGGAGTTAACTTTATGTTATTTTTATACTTTTCTATTTGGTAAATTTGTTTAAAAGGGAAATTGTTCAGAAAGGTGGAGTAAATCCTTCAGATTTTCCAGTAAGAGTGATACTGGAAAGTAGGTGTTCTGAATCTGCAAAGAAAGGCTTGAATTCCTCCTTCTGTTTCATTTTTTGGATGGGCATCTTAGAGTTTTTTGTATATTATGTCACTGATGCAGGCACAGCAGGCACAGCAGCTTCTTCTCACATTTCAGTTTTGATTGTACTATTTATGTCAAATGCAGACTTTAAAACAAAAAAATCCAGATACATTTAAATGCTATTAAATGGCCATAGAAGGGTGCGCAACAATAAAAATGTATTTATTTGCCTTCTTTTGCGAATAAGAAAAAATACAACCTATGACTGATGATCTGGCAAGACAGATTATAGATAAAATCAAAACATGGCGATAGAATCGTCCAAAACGCAGGGGTCCGAGCAAATCTTCATTTCTATTTGCCATTTCTCTTAGGGGGTTATTCACTAAGGTGCAAATTCGACTGTCAAATTCGCAAAGAAGCAGATTCCCATAGCAAATCCGCGACAATTTCCCCATTGTAAAGTTGTGCCGATTTTTTAATTTTAAAATTGCAACAGTTTTCCCATAATAAAGTCTTGACTGCGACAATATTTTCATTATAAAGACGCGACCAAGACAGTCGCAGCCTATTACGACTGTCTTTATCTGGCGATTTAACAAGCTATATGCAACAATTCGGACTTTAGTGAATAACCCCCAAAATTTGACTTTATCACTGTTACTGTTAATTTCTCTTATTAATATTTTCCGAACTCTTTTGTTTCTACTGCAATATTCCAGCAGTAATGTAGTTAGCAATATCCATGATAAAATCCTATTTCGTTGTATTCTGCATGTAAGTAAATGACTGACCCTGAATAACCAATCTTAAAACATGTGCATTTCATAAGAAAAAGAAGACCTTGTTTGAGGTCCCAAATATTACATTACCTTAATAGGTTTCTTACCGCAATATTTTAAATTTCACTTGTTAATCTCAATTAGATATTAAATGAACGAAAAGTAATCTGTCACTGACAATCTAGGTATGCTTTTTAGCACCAAGCATTCTGTTGACATGGTTCCAGTCTCCTTCTATCTGGGACAGTAAAGAATTGGAGAATGTTGAAAGATAGAAATACCCATGAGTTTGGAAGTATCCAACAGCATCTGGTATTGTTCATGTAGAAAAAGTAAAAAAAAAAAATAAAAAAAATATATATATACATGAGCCAAACATTTCTTTGGAAGAGAATATGAACTTTTATTTTGCATCGCAAGAATCAAAAATTAAATAATCGTCCTAAGTGTAAGATAGATTTATGGGAGAGAAATATAAATGACATTTAAATTAGCACACCATGTACTTTTTAATTTATTCTTTCATCTGGTGTTTATTCAGATGCTATAGGTTAGAAATAAACAATTCAAATTGAGTATAGATTATAGTGTATATGGTTGAAAGTCACCCAAAGTGAAGACATACGTTCAATGCAAAATCTGCAATTTTTTCTATTTTTTGATTTGACAGTTAACTGAGCGAGTTCAGTTGGCTTTAACTCTCATAGTCTATGAATCACTGTCATTTGTAAGAATCAATAATATCTACACAGGAGGGGGGGGGGGGGTTCAGGCAAAACTATTTTTATTGTTTTGTTCAAGAGAATTGACTTTTCTGAGTTGGTTACTCTTTCATAATGACATGTAAAAAAAATTGACCATGACCTCTTCACCAAATGAAGCAGAAAATTAGGTAACTTTTTAAAAATAATAGTAAATTCGGCTGCAATAAGAATTCGAGCTTAGCTTGGTGGAAAATAAGTGGATACGGTCTGAGCCCGTGCAAATCAGTATTCGCCAATGTTTGGATATTATAAAGGAGTACATTTAAACAGCAGATGAAATCAACAATAATGTACTTTGATCCGACCTGTTTATGTTTAAATGTTATGCAGACTGGCAATATGGGTGATTCTAATATAGTACCAATATTTTATAGAAATCTTTAGAGGAGACTATTCAGATAACTCACAGGAGGATTCATCAAAAGTGCCAATTATTTAGTTTGGTCTAGTAACTAGTTAGTAGTTACTAACCCATAGTAACCAATCATGTTTGCTTTTATAGTTCTAGCAACCTTGTATCACAGAATGCTTAGTGATAATTGGTTGCTATGGGTTATTAGACCTCTGTAAGTGATTGTCCCGCATGATAAATTCCCACTTATGTACTTGTCCTTCAGATTATCAAGCCTATTCTATATCTTAGACAACAGGACACAAATATGACTGGGCCAAGAAAGATGAAGATTCAATGTTTGATTCTTTTTGGTTCTTTCTTAACTAAAAAATGAAAATATTAAAAAAAAATCATGTTAAATACCATACATACAATACAGTTACACAAATGTCAAAGTTGAAAAAAAGATAAAGGCCCAGTTCAACTTACATCTTTACATAATGAATACGCTTTAGTACAGGGGTTGGCAACCTTTTGGGCTGAGAGAGCCATATATGTGCGGCTCTTTTCAGCCCTTTAGAATCCGGAGCCACTGACGTCATATGTTACATCAGTGGCTCCAGATTGGCTAGCAACCCGGAAGCCGGTGACATCAACGGCTCCCGATTGGCTAGCAACCCGGAAGCCAGTGATGTCAGAGGCTCCGGATTGGCTAGCGCTGAGAGAGCTTTCTCTCTACAGTATTTACCAGCAATTAGCTACCAGAATGTAACGAGCGGTGCTTGCATGTGAGAACCACTCATTACAGTCAAAGAGCCAGATGCAGCCATCAAATAGCCACATCTGGCTCAAGAGCCATAGGTTGCTGACCCCTGCTATAGTAATATGACTTCTAGCATTTTGTCATGAAGGGATTACCTAGGCTATAGAGCAGAGGTCCCCAACCTTTTTTGCACCAGGTACCGGCTTTAAGCAAGACCAGTATTCCATGGCTCGGTTGGGTGGGGGTGGGGCAGGGGCGGAGCTTTGGTCATATGGGGTCAGGGCTATGGACAAGTACAAGTACATACCATGCTGTGCTGGAGGGCCGCGTCACTAAGACCCGCCCGATGCCCTGCCCCGTCCCATGCAACAGGTACCATGCTGTGCTGTGGAGGGCTGCATCTCAAAGAACCGCCCAATGCCCCGCCCCGTTCTGCATAATGTTCTCTGCCGGGAGCTGCGAGCTGTCACGGCTATGGCAGAGAACATTATCAATCCACACAGAGCGTGCATTGACCAGGTGCAGGGCCGCAGAGCTAGCTGTCAGCGGTGCCGCGGACCGGCTGAAAAACCCCAAACTCCTGGTCCGCTCTAGAGGAACTCCGGGAGTCAGGAGTCTTGAACAATCATATTTATCCACAGGTGCCCTTCATTTATTGGGTGTAGCCAGGTTGTATAGATCTGAATCTTCAGGCATAAATAATAGTAATGGTTACTGGCACCATTTCAGAGCAGGCAAAAAAAAATAAATTAGAACTCTGTGTAGGTAATGAATTGCCCTGGAGCATATGCACCTCCTTTCGGTTTGATCAAGGCCAAATTGCAAATGTTACCTAATGCTGCTGTGACTAAATAAAAGGTTTTGTCAAGAAAATCCATTATGGGGTTGGCAAAAGCATTGGTAAGGGCAAGATAATACTATCACACTATCAATGCTTAATAAATACTATGAATTCCAGCATATCGGGTAGTTTCATTTACTGGCATTGACTGTAAGGCTGAAGGAAAATGTTCAGTATTAAGCATTCAAGTCTACCTTTGATTGGTTGCTATGGGGTATACTATATCTCAGTAAACTATTGCCTCTGTTAATATGTTCCCCTGTATTCATCCAGATCCAATTCTTAGGGTGCAAATCACCTCTCAAAGTGATATAACAGAATTGTTTGCCTGTTGCTGGACCACTATTTTCCTTCAATGGTTTTCTGAAACATTCCATTCTCATATGGAATAGCCTTGAGACAAACCACAGTGAAATCAGACCAATGTCAAGCACTTGGAGTTAATGTTTAGAAGCCAATTACCGTTTGGAACGTGGGTATCAAAATTTGCAAAATGTAGAATCAACAAAAAAACATTATTTTTACAGCATTCCTTTTCAGATTTCGAAAACAACTTGGAATATAGATTCAAATTTACTTTAGCTTTTTTCTCCAAACAAATAAAAATCAATTTTTTTTCGAAACAGATGTAAATTATTTTGCTGTTGGGTTAGGCCCTAATTGGTTCCTGTCTACTGATTTTACAACTACATTTTTGACAACAATTCCAGCATTATCATTACTACGATTTGCTAAACTATCTCAT
>WMED01010531.1:0-13619 GCA_019650415.1 Pipa parva | reverse complement strand
AAAAGCAGTTTTACATCAATATTCTGCTTCTGGAGGTGAGCATACTCAAAAGCAGTTTTATATCAATATTCTGCTTCCTGTTTGAACAGGAAGAAAAGAGGATCATAGAGCTTCGCACAGCAAAAGAGATTGGCCTGATATTGAAAGCAGGAAGCAGCACTGGACAGTAAAATCCCAATCGGTAAGTATGTCCCCTCCTCCCCCTTGAAAATCCCCCCTTAACCGAACAACCCTTTACTTCTCCTTTAATTCAGTTTTGGGTGCATGGTTTACATTATTTTTAATGTTCATGTTACAAAGAAATAATGCACAAAATGTGTATTTATACAACACGGTGCATTGTCCTATTGTCAGCTTAACAACAATGCACCAGTTATCCTGTTGAGAGACACAATAATTAAATCTTCCTTAATTTCAGAAGAATGTAACCTTTATGTAGGAAATGTAAGAAAGTGTTTCACTGTCAGGAATTGTGAAGGAAAGGATGCAATGCCATTAAAAATCTGACCTCTTTAATACAAGTACTTGACCTGCACATGGCTTCTTTCAAATTTTGGGATGAAACCAAAGAAAAGTAGTAACATTAAAAACTGCAAACATAATATTTCTGCACGTAATGCAAAAAAGTACAGAAAAATTAAGTAGGGTTGTTTGTTTTTTTTCTACCTACAGAAACCACTGTCACTCAGAATGGTCAGTCTGGCTGTAAATAAGCCTATGCTCACCAGGGATGGCTCAACAAATGTATGTTCTAGGTAAGGGGCGTATTAATCAAATTCCAAACAGCTACATACAGGTCTGAATACATGACCATCTGATGACCATCTCTGTATATTAATCCAAACTTGTGATGTTTTGAATTTCAATCCAATTCGACAGCCTACAACATTCATGGACATTTTACATAAGTACAAAGTATTTTAGATTTTTCATGTATAAGTAGTGAATATATGCCATAAGGTTTGCCACATTGTTGCTATAAGTGTAGAGAAATAATACATTACTGTGCTTCTAGTCAATGTGTGGCATATACATGTACAGTATACATGATTGTGCAAAAACATTCTGGACTGTAACATTTAGAGGGGAATTCACGATAGTGTGAAGTGAGGTGCGGAGTCTTTCACCTCACTTCGCACTGACTGATATGCGCTCGCTGATGTCCTGCACGCAGACATCAGCATGCAATTTAAAGGGATTCCAGTCTCGGCGAGACCAAAAGAGTCGCCTCGCCTCGACTGGAATCACTTTAAAGCGTTCCCTGATGTCCGCGTGCAGGACATCAGCGTGCGCATATCAGTCAGTGTGAAGTGAGCCGAAGACTCCGCACCTCACTTCGCACTATCATGAATTCCCCCGACTATTTTGTTTATTTGAAACACCTGATTTACAACACATAATTAAAAACATTAAATTACGCTGCAAATATATTATATATGAGAAATAAATTTACAAAGGCACAGGGAACTTTAAACACATGAAAATAAGATAACTTTTTTCTCTTTTTTTTGTTTAATAACCATGAGAATTTAAATGAGAAAAATGAATTTAATACAGTACAACATTAAATGTAAACATCAAGTCAGTTTTCATTGTTAGAGACGAAGATTCTGTTTACTACTCTACTTGTTATAAAGAATATGACATCATTTTGGATACAAGCGTTATTCACTTGGAGACAAAGCCAACGCTCTACAAATTTTGATTGGAGTTTGTTTTATAATTGGCATGACATAAAAGTTAACACCAGGAACTTACAGAAGTTGTGAAAGAGTTATTTAACATGCTAACAGCATCTGTAACAACACTATTGTCAAATTACTTGAACAAAATAAATAAGGAAATATGTAAAATGCATGGCCCCCTAAATGTTATAAACTACAATTCCCATCATTCATAGCCAGGAACAATGAATGCTGAGCGGTCATGAAGGCAGTGGCATAATGATAGGATCCCAAGCCCCTGGTGCAGGAATATTAATATATATATATATATATATATATATATATATATATATATATATATACAGTATATATCACACAAACATATATACAACCTAGTGAATAACAGAGTCATTGTTAGTATAACTAAAGGTGCAGTTCTGATATCCACAGTAAGAATGTATAAAGTAAAACGAACTGCATTGCTTCTATAGGAAAAGGTTGGTTATCATCAGTGAAGCAATTCATCACAGGTTCTGACTGAATAAACTCCAGTCTGAAAGAAGACTTGGGGGGGAATTCACCATTCAGCGAAGTGACCTCCGAATCCTTTGCATCACTTCGCACACACTGTTATGCTGTTGCTGATGTCCTGCATACGGACATCAGCGAATGCTTTAAAGGGATTCCAGTCTCAGAGAGACCACTCTGGTGAGGTACTGGAGTCAAATTCTTGAGATTCACCTCACCTCGCGACCACTCAAGTCGCCTCACCTCGCAAGACTGGAATACCTTTAAAGCGTTCAGTAATGTCTGCATGTAGGAGAGAAGTGAACTCGTAACAATTTTGAATTGAAGGATCGCGAGGTCTTAGTTGCGGATTTGCTATGGGAATGCACTGTTTGAGAATTCGACAGTCGAATTCTCACTTTAGTAAATAACCCCCTAAGGGTTAGGGTTAGGGTTAGGGTGGTATTGCCTCAGGGATCTGCCCTTCATCATCTCTTTGTATAACCTCTCATTTTTCTTAAATGTGGATGATACCAAAAACCCTATCTCCACTGCTGCACTTATTTCTGAAATCCAGTCTCAAATTTAGTCTAGTTAATGGCTTCCTGACACAATTACAAAGTCATTCTTTTAACATTCAGGAGGTTATTCACTAAGGTGCGAATTTGACTGTAGAATTCGCAAATAGCAGATTCCCATAGTAAATCCGTGATAATTTCCCCATTGTAAAGGCGTAACAATTTTTTAAAGTTAAGATTGTGACGATTTTTCCATAATAAAGTCGCGACTGTGACAATATTCTCATTATAAAGACGTGACTTTGACAGTAGCAGCCTTTTGCAACCGTCTTTATCTGGCGAATTCACACCTATACGCAACAATTCAGACCTTAGTGAACAGCCCCCTCAGAGTATTTTGTTCTCTTGCTCCACTTCACATCTCTCCTGTCCATATATGTTTTTGGTGTTTTCTCCCTACCTTTCCTTACTGACTTTTCCCACCATAGCTCTCTCCCTCTGAAAATTACAGTGTTTTGAAAGGAACATGTTCCATCCTCTATTAGTTCTACATGCGAACCATCTCTTCAACAATAACTGTGAGTCTTAATATGTAATATTAAGTAAGAAAAGATTTTATTGGGATTTTATTTTTAGAATTAGTATGGATATGTAACTTTAATAGCATGGGAACATTCTAGAAATAGAATAATGGAAGAAATAAGTAAATTCATTTATGATAAATAAATGCTGCTAGAATTGTACATGTAATTATTATGTTAAATACTGTAGGTTGATGTTTGAGAAAAGAGTAAGTCACCTTCTTGGCATTTGTCTTCCATAGTCTTATTTAAGTTGACACTGATATATTTATATTGCGTTTCCATTTGTGTGATATGCTATTATACAGGTAGGTATTTGATTTATAATAACTTATTTAAATATTTGGATTAGTTTCTGAAAATTATAACTCAATGTGTTTCAATAACGAACCATCAACAAAAATTTTCTGAACAGTAAGTTGCCTTGCCTTTAAAATAGTTTAATTTTCACAGTATATATTTTTATTTAATCGGTAGAGTGATATACTGAGAGATAATTGAACTAATCATAGATCAAGGCAAGTCATTGGAGCCTAAGTCCCTCTGCATCTATGAATGGTTTTGTAGTGATTTGTAAGAATCAATTAAAACTCTATACCAATATACAGCAACAAATAACACTACAAAATATCCATTTACAATTCCAAGTTACCGGCAACATAAAATTTAAAATTCAACCGTTCTCTGAGAAAAGTTCAAGATCAAGTACCTTTTTACTATCCTAAATGACTTGCAACAACCTAGCTAAAAAGCCAAGTGACCAGCAACCACGTTAGGTTCATTATCTTCTCTGATGTGGTGGTGTGATGCCAGTTTGTCAGCTTACACCAACCACATATGTATGCACCTTCTTGCATCTATTCAGCACACTGAATAGTCAATATTCATTTTGCATTAAAATGTGAATTTGTACAAAGCATTCTGGTTTAAATTCACCAATCTGACTTCAACAGTTGGAAGCGGTGAGTTAGGGTGCTTAGAGCAGGGTTCCTGCTACTATTCTGGCAGCAAAGTGCCAATATGAACTAGGAATTGTCTTGTTATTAAAATGAATGAAAAAATAACTGGGGTCAATACTGGAGACGCCATTCAAAGATGATTTTTCAATGTAATTTTTATTTAGTTTGCAATGGCCTGCTGTTGATGCTTAAATTCTAGCACTACAATAAAAATTACATTTAAAATACTATAATATCCTATCTACAAACTGGTCTGTTAATTGTTGATGATTTGAGTTATTTTATTCAGAAATCGGTAGACTGTGTTACTAAGGACAATGTGCCAGTGTCTGACAATGAAGAAGCAAATAAAGTAATTAAATGCATTATTCAGTTCTTTTGCATTTTATATTGACAAACAGATATATTAAGCTGTGACACAAGCATCTTGTGCTCTACTAAGTGAACCAAGAACAAAGGCTTATAGTTAAAGAAATCAATTTTGACCATAAAAGAGCCTGTAAATATTTGTGTAGGAACATATTTACATTTCATTGTGCACATTAAGAGTTCCAGTCAAATAATTAAACAATCCTCAAATATAGGACTCAAAGTCACAATGGAAATCCTGCAGTAATTATAGTGACAAAAGAACTGGAAAAGATTTAGTGTTTGAAAATACTTCAATTAACACATTGCAAATATAGCTTGATTACTTTAACTCAAACACCATTACTGGTATATATTTAGGAATGTGATTTTACCTACTAAGATAATCATGTACATTAAGTTATATACAAAGCATATGTAACTTCTGATATTTACAATCTTTGAACAGACAATTTAATAATCTACAATAATAATAACAAAATATAGGGCTAAAGCTTACAAAATCATTGACCAACCCTCAAATATAGTACTTACATTCACATGCCAACGAATAAGCAAAGTGTATCTGTCAGATGGAGTTGTTATCAAGAACATTAAAGTGCACCTGTCACCTCAAAACTCTAATACTAAATTAGGATCTACTAATGAAATAAATGTTTTTTTTTAAATATACATGTACTAAACTGTGTAATGTAGTTAATACAGAGAGGATAGTATTTTATAATAGATGGATCTAGATATGTTGGGGGCATTTTGGGGACCCTTAGCTCCAGACTTCGTGGGCACTGAATGTCAAATTTAATTTGAATGTGAAAAATCTCTTTTGGAGAATTCACGATTGTGCGAAGTGAGCCAAAGGCTTCGGAGCTCACTTCGCACAATCGTGAATTCCCCCCTTTATGTTTTGCTACATGTGATGAAAAATATTACATGTAAAATAATGTATTAATGGTACTTAGCCTTTTTTATGATACTACTGGCCTTTCCATTTAATTATTAACCATTAAAGACCCTCTCCTTGTTATAGCAGTCTCTGGTCTGCTACTTATGTCTGACTTATGTCTGACTGAAGAGGACTTGAAGACAAAGAAAGTGCCTATCAATGTACATGTTAGTTATCAAAGAGAGTGATTACAGTGATAAACGTGTCTGGGCAGTGCACCTCTTAGACCTGTTCTTAGGCAGACATTTTTATCTCTTGTATGCTAATTTAGATAAGATCCCATAAAGTCACTCCAGCAATCAAACTGAAAAATGTTAGGAAGCTTAGTAGGAGTAGTACATGGTGTTTTAATTAGCTGATAATTCAATAACAGCTTTGTTCTAAAGAAAAAGAAAGTGAGTTTAATATAGCACAGGATGCAGTGTGTATTCTACCCTACTAGTTTTCCTCTAACAACAGTTCCCTATGCAGTGAGAAATCACAGGGTAATAATGATTTGGGACTGGAATGACATGCCTGGAAACTGCCCGCTACCCTGTTTGACAGAACTTTTCGTTAAAGTGCATCTGTCACCTCAAAACACTAATACTAATAATGTAGGTTGTACTAATGAAATAAAGGTTTTGTAAATATATACTGTATGTATTTTTAAAAAAACGTACATTTCTCTCTGTCATCTTCCCTGTCAGCCTGACATTTTTCTCCTGGGTCGGGTGGGCAGGGCTAAATGATGATTGATGTTATAGTTCCTCCAATACAATCCCTGCTAGGTTGTGATTTAAGGGATCTGACTGCAGGAGCTATAATGTCAATTATGTCAATTTAATTAATAAAACCGAAATTAGTATTAGTTTTGAGTGCACTTTAAGGATAGTGATTGGGTATATAGTTAGAAAAATGTGAAGAAGGTTAAACCATCCCCTCTCAGTGGATGTGGTTGGGTCTGTTGCCTGAAACAGAAGCTAAGGACATAGCAGAGCCAAAGATAACTTATTAGAGGTGTCAGATTTTTACCCCACAACTTGTAGAAGCGGTAGTTTTTAGGGTGGTGGGACAGAATGTATACATAGGGAATAATGGGTTCACAACAGCCAACACTTTTGGTCAATAAACAAAGCTTTGGTCTTTGAACAGCTTAGCAAATCAGTAAAAACAACAGAGTTAAAAGTAGGCTGTTTCTCCGGCATTAACTAGCCAAAAAACTTTTCCAATTTAGTAAATAAGTTTTTTATTTTTGGAAAAACATTTCCATGTTGATCCAGGTGACCATTGCCAATTCAGTCTTGATGAGCTGAATTCCTTTCAGATCCTACTATTTATGAAAAAAAACATGTTGCTGGATCAATCTTCGTTAGATTAATTTAATTGTAGTAATGCGTTTCCTTCCTAAAATGTCAAATCCATTTATATATACGAGGAACTAGTTTAAATGTTGTTTAACAATCTTATTGGGATACAGTAACTGTTCAAACTAAACTTAAAAGTGTAAGTAAAGGTATGGACAAAACTATACATATATTTTACACTTATAAAGTATAAACCTAAACTTAAACATTAAAATATAAAAATTATTTTGGGTTCAGGAGTTTTCACCTCTTAATCAATAAGCCCCACCCCCTGAGTGACATCACAAACTATACAGACACAATCTCTCCTCACCTTACCCCATGTGAAAAGCCTGTGTATAGCCCTGAACATGCGCAGATAAGACCTGTTCTGACTGGTGCCGGTTGGCTGTGGAGAGAAAAGTCAGTTAGAGGAGGGGGCATGTCTGTCTTTAATCCTATACTGCCCACAGTAGGAAGCCCTTCACTGAGAGTTAGTAGTTGCAGAGGGATATTTATTGAGCTCTGCTGAGTTAAGAGGTGAGTCAGGAATTTCTTAATCGATTTATTGCTTGACAGTAATTAAATAGAGCTTTATTTATATACAGGGTTTACTTACACTTTAAAGGTCCAGGAATCAACAGTTAACATTAGGGGGGGTTATTCTCTAAAGTCTGGATTCGACTGTCAAATACTCAAAAAGAGGATTCCTATAGCAAATTCGCGACTGCAACAATTCTCTCATCGTAAAATTGCCACTGCGACAATTTTTAAATTTGTCACTGCGTCAATAATTCCATTCTACAGTAGCGACTGCGACAATATTCTTGTTATAAGCCTGCGACTGTGACAGTAGCAGTATATTGTGACTGTCTTTAGCTGGCAAAATCACACATTTATGAGACAATTCGGACTTTAGAGAATAACCCCCTAGGTATGGACTAGTGCAAATTTTGCTTAAATGTATATAAAACCCATGGTACTGCATGTGTTAAAAAATAATTTTGCTTTGTTTTCTCTGTGACTGCGTTAAATTGGCATGCTACAGCTTTTGTTTACTTTTTGAGCTTGTTGAATACCTGATACTCTTTTATGTCAAGAATGGTCAAGAGTTGTTAAAGTCCAATAAGCAAAGGGCAAATTAATTTAATTGTTGCATGCTCAGAGATAGTGAAATCCATTATATGAATAATTTATTGTCATTAAAATAATAAACAAATAAAATAAAATGATGTAATAAAAGATCAGTGACAACAAAATGTAAATTGTAACCACACTTTAAGGGCGAAACTTATTAAATGCGGAATTTATCTGCACGATCGGAATTTTTTCCGCATCGATTTTCGATCGCACATGATTGGAATTGCCTGTGCAGAATTTCGATCGATTTCCGATTGCACGTGCGGAATTTCGATCGATTTCCGATCGTGTGGGAAAAAATTCCGCACGTGCGATCGGAATTTAAATTTCGCCCTTAATAAATTTCGCCCAGATCTATGTCATTAAAGGGAAACTAAGTCATACTCAACATATTTTTTGTTTTAGTAGGGCTCATTATGGACATTAAATGATCATTTTTCCCTAGTTCTTAAAATATGTACAGCAGAGTTTCACTTTATTTACCTGAAATCTGATATAGCTCTGTTTTTTGCTCTCTTCACATCCTATAGACGATATATATATATATATATATATATATATATATATATATATATATATATAATTATTATTATTATTATTATTATAATACTTTATAGGCTCTTATTTATTTTAAGACATATTTCACCATATTGATTGATTTCAACCCATATCACTGTCAATTTTTGTTTCTCTGTACTTTTCAATTCCCCTGACTTACAAAGGATTGATAGAAATGTTTCCCCATCTAAATAAATCATTAACATGGGCACACTTTGCAATGCTTTTCTATGAAGGCTCCTCCCAATACAGATCAATAACAATGTCTCTTTTCAATTGGGAAATATTTTGGACTTAGGCTAAATGACGGGACCATCTCCATAAGGAATAATGGGTTTACTCCTGCCTTAGGATGGAGAATACTTTTAGGCAATAAAATGTTTTTGAACAGTTTAGAAAATAGGCGAAATCAGAAATATTGATAAATATAGACTGTTTATTCTGCATTTACTAGTCAAAGAGTCTGTTTGACTTTAGTAAATGTGCCCCATGATCTCATTCCACATAAGTTGCAATTGTGTAACAATCTTGTTACTAATATTACTAAGATTACGAACAATTATACCTTGGGGGGAAAATTATGCAAGGGGATAGTAACGAAATATAATAATTATGTAGTTAATTGCTGGTAAAAAGTACAAAATAATAACAATAAATTAGAATAATGTGAAATACTGTAGGAATGTCAAAACAAGCCATGAGTTTTCATTTGGAAAAGTTACAGTGACTTTTTTTGCTGCTGTAGAGGATTGTATTTCCTCATATTCAAATGACTTCACCACCTTCCAGGCAAACACACAGCTCTCTTATTTACTTTATGGCTGGAATTCTAGATTCAGCACATAGGATAGACAGGACCCAGGGAATTTAAAAGAACAGTAACTCAAAAGAATGAAAATGCCTTAAATGCAATTATTCTTACTATATATTGTATTCAATCTGTGCTTCCAGAAATTCTAAATTGTGTCTATAACCCTTATAGAAAGGCAGCAGAAATGAAGAGGTGTTCCTGTGGGGGGAGGGGGCTAATCCTGCACCAGGGACAGGGACCCAGTGATGATTCTGCCCCTGGTCCCTCTGTCCTGTAGGTCTGCACCTACTCTTTTACCTTTCAGAGATGTTCAAACTTAATCAGGGACAGTTTTAGATAGATTGGGACCCTGTGTAAAACTGTTTTAGACAGCTCAGGCCTGTTTTGCTGGTATGTGTATCAGGAAAAGCTAGGAAAAGATAGTAAACTGGCAAAAATAGTAAACAGAATGGGTCTGTTAGCAGCTAGTTCTTCCCTAGGTATTAGGGGCCTGGGGCAATTGTCCAGCTTACACCACCCTACAACTGCATTTAGCAACCAGCACTTCACCTCACTTCATCTCAAGTCTTCATCTCACTCTATACGCGCTAAAATGTCTTTCATTATTCCCAACTGGCAAAAACACAGCTCCCTATCTCATTTTATGGCTGGGATTCTAGATTCAGAGCAACAGATGCACAAGACTCATATTTATTGAAAACACCTACAATACATACATTCAAATTCATTTACTATTTGCACATTCAAAGATATTTAAGTTTAGCCATAGCACTAACTTACTCTCGCATTTCTTTATCTCTCTTCTTTAACAAATGGTAGCTTACTCACTCTATTACTATTTAATTCACCTGTGACTATACCCACCTCTGTTATATTAAATTGGTACTAGATGTTATTACTATAATCTGATAGACAGGCAATAATAGCAGAAGCACTTTCCACCATCTGTAAAGGTAAACTAGAAGAAAGGGCAGATCAGTTTTCCCACTGGGGCAATAAATTCAATTTCTGTATTTGGGTTATATAAGTAGGGACCAAAATGCATGTAGTTTGAAAGTGCAGCTGCCCTGTTGTATGTTTGGCACTCTGGGTTATGAGCAGAATCCTGGCCACAGGGTCCTATTCCTGGCCAGGTTTGAATGAACAATTTTGACCCAAATGAATCGTGGGCTAATCAGTGTGGACAAACATAAGGACTTCCTATACATGCAGAGACTGAAAATATTTTCTGTCTCTAATTTTTTTAAAAAGACACTGTAGTATTCAGCAACATTCTCATACTGTGCTATACTATTATCTTGTGGCTGTTTATCTTGGAGGCATATTGATCTTGCCAAACAAATCTAACTAGCTTTTATGAGGAGGTGAGTTATAAACTAGACCAGGTGCAATCAGTGGATGTCATATACCTTGATTTTTACAAAGCATTTCACACTGTGCTACATACTGTAAAAGGCTGGTATATAAAATGAGGATGCTTGGACTTGGAGAAAATGTAAGTGAGTTAGTAACTGGCTTAGTGGTAGGAAACAGAGGGTGGTTATTAATGGTACATACTCACACTGGGTTACTGTCAATAGTGGGGTATCCTGGGGTCAGTTTTGGACCCTCTTCTCTTCAATATATTTATAAATGACCTTGTTGAGAGATTGCATAGTAAAATGTCATTTTTGCAGATGATACTAAAATGTACAAAGGAGGAGAGTACTTTATTACTGATGGACCTAGATACATTTCAGGTTTGGGCAGGAAAGTGGAAAATGAGGCTTAACAGTGATAAATGTGAGGTTATACATATGGGAAGGGAAAATGCATATTTTCTAAATGGGAAAAAACTGGGCAAAACAGACATGGAAAAGGATTTAGGAATTTTAGTTGACAACAAACTATGGTAGCAACTAGGGTCAATCAGCAGCTGCCAAAGCAAAGAGGATTATAGGGTGCATCAAGAGAGGCATAGATACACATGACAAGAACACAATTATACCCCTTTACAAAGTGTTTGTCAGGGTTTTTGCCTTTCTCTGGATCAACTTTGCAGGAAAATAGGCTGAACCGGATAGACTTGTGTCTTTTTTCAGCCTTACTATGTTACTATTTTATTATCTTACTATTTCACTATAATAAGTGCCACTAAAATCAAATCATGTTTTTCCCTAATCCAAGTTTTAAGACTTCAGTTCAACTAATGTGCCATTGTGATGTACTATGACACAGTGATCTCCTGTGTGTGCCTTACGTAAAATCAGCTTAAAGGAGACCTAAAGCAAAAAAATAAAAAAGGAATGTTAAAATACAGAGCTGATTGATTACTGTCATAGCATGAGCTGTGCTGTAATTAGCCGGCTCCCGATGCTTCCCACGATGCTTCCTTCACAGCGCTGGCTGACTGAGAAGCCAGTGCGCAGCTCCTTCTTCTTGATTCCCCAGCCTCATACATCATCACGCTCATTGCGGGGAGCATTCTCATTGGCCCCTGCAATGAACGTGATGATGTTTAAGCCATTTTTTACCCGAGGTGAAAAAAGGTGGGAGGAGCTTTGCGCTAGTTTCTCAGTGTGCCAGCATTCATACAGCTCATGCTGTGACTGTAATCATATTGTCTGTCACATTTTGGCTTCACTTTAGCGTCTCTCTTTCATGTGCACCAGTCATTGGCATTAACAGATTTGCTTTTTATTACCTTCAGAAATGTTCAGAATAGTAATGAGATGATGCCCAACTTAACCACCAAATTTAATTGCATCAAATAAAATGTTGTACACTTGCAGGAGCACTGGTGGATACAAGTGAGTGAGTTTTCATAGTTAACAAATGTAACAAAGAAAATATGATCAGTTGCTGAAAGTTCAACCTTCCAACTTCAGTTATCCAATCAAAATGGCAAATTTTTGAGGGGGTAGCTGTTGTATTACTGTGCAAACCATGAAAGCAGCAATTGGAAAAGGAGAGTTTACCTTCCTTCCCCACCTTTACAGGAGAGAATAGAGAAGTAATATTTATCTGAAAATACTTTAATACTGCAGAACTTTATCCTTCCCAAGCCTTCATTATACTGCACCCACATAACACACTTCCCTCATACATTATTATCCATAGTTGCTTGGCATAGCACAGCCCTGGTGAAATACAGTTTTAATCCTTGACTCTATTCTTTTTCATACCTTTGTTCAGCAAAACAGATCTTGTTGGTAAAATAATGACAGGACTTCAAAAAGTAGTCTTCAGTTTAATTTGACTTGTTTAAACAGGATTTATGATGCTACTTTTTTATGTTGAGCATTAATAGAAGACACCTATTAATTTATTTTCTTCACAACATTTTCTTTCTTCAAAGCTGGGATCATAGTGTGCAAATATTCCACTTGATTCCATTGTAGTTGTAGACAAACAGCTTAGTGATCGTACATTTTGTTAACCATTGAGGTAGATGGTTTATATCCATAGGTACAATTTCCCCCTAAGAAATAATGCTTTAAATCAGTTATGAAATTTTATACCTTTGTTAGCTAAACTAAAAAGAAAAAAAAAGATTGTTAAGCAATGACAGCCTGGTCTGCCAGGACACTGGAAGAATTTCAAAACAGGTCCTTCTGGCATACCCCGGAGCCCTGAATGGGTCCACCTGGCAGGCCAGCCCAACAGGGAAGATCTCCTCCTTCATGCATGATGTCATACCGGTTTGAGGGGAGCCCACTGGTGGGCCAATCCCAAGCCAGTCTGATGCTGTTGTTAAGATTAAAGGCCTTATTGACGAAAGGGCAAATAGTGGTATATACTGTAGCTATGGATTCACATTTGATTGCGACTTACCTATGTTTGCTTATTGAGAAAATTCTGCAATGTGGTGAATATGCATCTAATTGGGGCGACTATGATTGTGATCTTGTGATCTTATAGAGCACTTTGCATTAATTTTCATGCATTTGCACAGGTACTATTGAGCAAGCAATGGAGTGTACTGCTCCATTCATCCAGTTGACTTTCCAACATCACAATGGCTAAATGATGGCAGGGCTCTGGTGTGGTGTTAGGTGATTCAAAATGGTGACTGTGACTACGTGACAATATGACCTAGGGACAAGGTGACAGAGAAGTAGATTTATTATTCATTTATATACAGATACTGGGATATGGTAAGGATGACATCACTGCACTTCACTGGGGGAATTCACATCAATTTGCATCCTTTAGTCAGTGTGACCCTAATTGTAGTGAGGTGTATTCATCCTTTAGTCAGTGTG
>WMED01010530.1:0-15720 GCA_019650415.1 Pipa parva | reverse complement strand
TTGTGTTTTATTGTGACATTTGTCTTAGGCGCTAGACCTTGGATCCATATCCCTATCCCATAGTGTGGTGCTGGATACTCTCTTATGTTCATCTCATCTGTTCCCAGATGAAGTTTGATATAAATTTCTGTAGTTCTTGTGTGTATTGTTTTGCTAATAGTATGGGGGATGTTTGGAGTATCATTTTCAGGGATGCGATTCTTCCCAGCCAGGAAATATATATCAGCTTGAGTGAACTTGCTTCCTGCTTCATTTTGGTTGATGATGGGGTTGAAGCTGTGCTTGAATAACATTTCTGGGTGTCTTCTAAGATTGATGCCTAGGTATTTAATGTATTCTTTCCTCCATTCAAACTGGTAGAAGATTTTCAATTGTTGTAGTGAGGTTTGCCCTAAGCTTATTAGAAGTGCTTGAGATTTGTTTGTTTTGATTTTATGGTATGATAATTTAATTAAAGTTCTAAAGTATTCATTAGTGAAAGAAGGCTGGTGGATGGATTTGATAAGTAGTGCAGCATATAGGTTTAGTTTATGTTCTTTGTTGTGGATAGATATGCCTTGTATTTCTGTCAGATTGCTTGGGCTAGGGTTTCTATATCTAGATCAGAAATCAGTGGTGAGAGTGGGCAGCCCTGCCTTGTGCCATTTGAGAGGGGCAAAGGGTGTGAAGTGAGGCTGTCCATTCTCACCAATTTTGAGTACAATGCTGAAACTGCTATTATGTATTGTCTTCCTAGATCTAGTTTGTGAAGGGTGCTGTTGATATATCCCCAGTGGACCCAATCAAACACCTTCTCTGCATCTAAGAAGAGTAATATTGTGGGTTTGTTTTATTGGTGTGCTATTTGGATTAGGTGAATAGATTTTCTTGTTGTGTCTGTTACTTGTCATTTCCTGATGAAGCTATAATTCACTGGTACAAGGGGAGTAGAATCAACTTCTGATTGGTTGATATGGGTTACTAGACCTTTGTAAAGTTTGCCTCTGTTGGTGAATTCCTCCCTAAGACTTTTAAAGATCTAAGGGGAGTATGAGTTGGGGGTTTGCAACTCTTACAGTTATGCCCCTGGTTAGAAGTACTGACTGGTGAAAAGAGAAAGGAAGAGCTGGAGTAGTTATAACAGCAGAGAAGGCAGGCCTCTCATTATGTAGGTCTTATGAAAACAATGAAGGAAGGCGAGATTGAATCAAAGGCATGATTGAAAGAAAGGTATAAGGAAAGTGGAACATACAAGATCATGATTGGAAATGAGGGATGGCTGTAACAGTGATTAAAAACAAATGCAGAGATGCATGCAGGAGTGAAATTGTGAAGGGCTTTGAAAGATTAATAGTGTTCTATTTTATTTTGAGTCTATAAAAAGCCAAAGAAGGAAAGGCAGAGGCAACAGAAGAATGAATGGTATTACAAATCAGTCTGGCTGTGGCATTCACTTTAGACTAGTGGAAATAGTTGACAGATTGAAGGCCAAGCAATATGGTGCTGAAGTAATTTAGGTGTGATGGAAGTGTGAAGAAGGAATTGGGTTTTTTCTACCTATGTTACCTAGCTGAAAGCAATAGAATTTGACACCTTAATGTTGGACTTGTAAAAGAAACAGTTCCATTTTCAGGAATTATGTTGCTCCCCAATGACTTTATAAAGTGCACCCCTCCTGACCATCTGAAACCCACCTTTTAACAAAGATTGTCTGATGTGTGTACAAGAATCTGCCACAGAGGTCTTATGTTGGGATTTTACATAAATCTGGGTGCGTTAGGGTACAAGGTAGGCTGTCTGGATGTGCATGGGATACCCCACAGCCTACTAACCTGTGTGTCAAAGTTCTATGAAAATTGTAGCATCTGTGCTGCTGAACCCCCACTGATGAACATGGTTGTGGAAGAGAGAGGTTGCACAATTCCCTTGGCTCAGGCAATATGATAGTAAAAAGCAAGTACTTCACACTTAATGATATCTGTTACTTTGCCAGAACACAAGGCATAAGGCTTAAACACTGAACACAGAGGGTAATTAAGATTGCCCTCTTTGCAGCAGTGTCACACACTAAATGAATGGCTTGCAGCCACATTGCATAAAGCTAAACAATTGAAAGAGGCGAGACAGTCAGTGTGAGTTACCAGTTTCTAGAAGCACTGTTGAAATCACAAACAGCACTGCCCATGTTAATTTAGATTGTAAGCTCCTTGGAGCAGGGACCTCCAACCTCTTGTGTCAATCACAACCTAGCACTTACTTTGATGTATCCTTGTGATATTTTACTTGTATTGTTTAATGCACTTTTCCCTTGTCTGTATTGTACTTGTATCGCTGAATTGTACAGCGCTGTGTAAATCTGTGGCGCTTTACAAATAAAATTATACATACATACATTTAGCAGGAGTCCTGCACCATTTAACCCTCACCGTCCTGAAGAGGTGGGCAACAGCATGGAAGAGGTCAGTCTGAGAGATAGGAGATGTGGAGGTGCTAAGGCACCCAATCTCATTAGTGCTGGAAAGGAGAGCCTTGGTCTGGAGAAAAAATTTCTGCCAACTATAATGCCAAGTGATGAGTAAGCAGGAAACATAGCTGGGTAGAACAGAGGTTGCACTGGTACTCAATGGAGCAAGAAGGCTCAAGCAGTAGCATGACTAAGAACCATGTTGCTAAATAGGCAGCCAGCCTATTATTTGTTTATTGTCTGTTTGAAATGTTGTGTAATATGTTAACAGTATTCCCTGAATTAAGATGCAGAAAATACATGTTTATGCAGTGTCATCCATGCTTCCAATTGATATAGTTTATTAATATTGCACAAATGTTATAAAACTTCTTCAATAAGGCAATACTTTTAGTTTCTGATCAACTGTGATGATTAAAATGTTAAGTACATCTGCAGCAGATTGAATGGACTGAATGCAAAATCCATCAGATGTGAGCAAATGGACCCAAGTAGGGTCAAGGGGGACAGGATTCACTTAAAGAAAATAAGAGATTTTAGTAGGAATGTATAATTATCATCAATATAATGCACCGTAAAACTAATTAGCATGAAAAATCCTGTAATTTATAACTTTATGAATTGTTAATTCAGATGTCAGAGCTAGCTGTTTATGACTTGAAGCAACCATTACTTTCCAGTTTATAAACCTCAAAGTAATTTTGAAACATGTTGATGTTCTGCCACTGTACACGTACAGGGAGTAGATACTTGAGATGGGATCTCAGGATTCATAGTCATGTATGTTCTGAAACATTACATGGCAGGAAAAATTTTCTAAAATACAATGACAAAAGAAGGTATTAACTATGGCTTCAGTCTAAAACAGATTCAATTTTATTACAAAATATATTTTTCACTCTATAAGATGTTTTTCCCCCCCAAGAGTTTGGGGAAAGTGCCTGTGCATCTTATGGAGCAAATGTTCCTTTTCTTCAGCTGCTGCGGGGCAATAAGTTGTCGTATTCCGCTCCCCTTGGCTCTATTAACCATGGATTTGGATGCTACTAGCACAGCTGCACTAATAGCAGCCGAATACAGCCAACAAGAACAGTCGGCGCCTTCCACTGCCCTCAGCTCTGTTCACCGTGGATTCACCCACTACTAGCACAGCTGCACTAACATTGGACGAATCCACAGTGAATAGAACTGAGGCGAGCGGAAGGTGCCAACAAAGTGCCGCTTACCTTGCTTAAATCAGAAGATGAGCTGACAGGAGGCGGCTCACTAGTACACTGCCCAGATAAAGGTAAATACTCCAAAAGTTGCCAGCCTGTTCATATGAGAGAGGGAAGCGGGGGCAGGCAGATGAGGGTTCAGAAATTTTTTTTTTTTTGTTTTCCTCCTTAAAAACATATCCACAAGAAAGACTGCTCAATTTCACCTAGTATGAAATGCTCATACTTGCAGTCCAATGTTGTACAGGGTGCCCAGGAAAAAAAGATAGACCCCAAGTGAATCTCATGGAATGAAAAATACAGTATTTTGCATGGACTCATGAGGAATTTAGGCAATAAAACCAATGCATTTTTTCAAATATGGTAACAGCATAGCACTAAAAATATTTTATGAAACTAGTTTAGAACAAATGAGCACCAACTGGATCTCCGTTTGCCCCTAAAATGACTTCACTGAATTAGGGAAATTGTAGTTCTCCTTAACAAGCTACCATATAATACTAAAACTAAACTAAAGTATTCATGTGATACATTGGCACAAGCAATAGTTGAAATGGAAAAAAAAGAGAAACACTGTTTTACTAGCAATGCTTATCAAATGGTAACCATACAGCAAACGTACCCATGATCAAATACAAGCAGGTCAGCCAAAGAATGTACATGAAATAAATATCTTACACACTTCTGCTACTAAACTGATCTGTTATTATGTGGACAGGATATGAATATCTAACCTGCACTTTCAATAACCACTTCCATTTCATTCACTAAACAGCATTACTCTCTATTAACATATACAGTATATATTCTGGACACTATCTCTGGGCAGCGCTGGGTTCTATTCCACCCTGGACTTCTCCCCGCACTTGTGTGGGTTTCCTACAGGCACTTCGGTTTCCTCCCACAATCCAAAAACATACATCTGTGTTTGTCTACTGTATGTGTGTGATTGAATAGGGAAACTAGATTGTAAGCTCCAGGGGGCAGGGACTGAAATGAATGGTGAATCTCTGTAAAGTGGTACGTAATATATCAGTGCTATATAAATGAACTAATATTTATATACAGCTTTTAAAACAATAAAAATGTCCATCTTCTACAACCTGGTTTTGATATACATCTGAAAGTGTCTCTTTTTTTAACAGCACACGAGGGAAACTTATGAACAAAATCAAATACCGTAGCTATAAAGAGATGCAAAGAGCAGATGCTGGAAATACTAGCAGCAGGTTAGTAACAGTAGGGTGCAAACAGCAGTTACATAGTTTCTTCACCTGAGGAGCTTGATAATAAAGGCCAAAGAACTGAAGCTTACACTTATAAAGACCAAAGTCTATATGAAATATTCTTGGATTTACCTCCCCTCTCTTAATGACAAATCTGACTGCCAAAAGTGATCAACCTATATGACATAACAGTGTAACTGTCTGGTCTACAGTATTGCAATACAAAAGTCTTAAAGGGGCAAAATGTATTACACAGAGATTTAAGTGGGAATTCAAAATGTTAATGTAACATATTAAATCAAGGACAGTCAGGGTGCATGTGCAAGTCAAACAGACTTTTCACAGAACACCAATTCCAGTCTGGAATTAATTGATCACCATCAATTTGCTTGACATCTATTTTCTATGAATTTGATAAACATTGTACTGTTTAATATGTCTGACCTCTGTTGAAATACATTTCTTGCACTGTTTCTCCATACAGTTTTTATGGGAATAACATGCCAACCAACTTTTTGCCATTTTTTTCTTCAGGCACCTGCCTAGCTAATTTTAGGCAGAGAAATTAAAATGATCAGTAATCTGGTCATTTCATGTCTATGGCCAGTTTGAATTGGTTCTCTTCTAACCTAGTGTACTGAAAGCACAACTGTCTTAGAAGAAAGACGAGAAAAACATTATGCTGTGTTTAACCTTAAAATAATTTAATGGGAACTCCTCACTAATAAGCAAAATTGCTAAAACTAAGGAGCCAAAAACTTATAACTCTTGATTCCATGCATTTTATCTTTTTTCTGGTACTACTTAGCATCAAATAGACACTGAAGCCTGCTTATAATTTTATATAATAATCAGATCCCATAAAGTTTAAATCTGTACATACTTTATTTGTACCTTCTGTCCAGGATGTTTTTTGCTCACTATCAACCTTAACACTGGCGCATATATACACACTGCGCTTAAAAAAAAAAAGGCGTGTTGCAAATACCTATAGTACTTACCTTGCTTTGGCCACACTAACGCACTAGCCCAGAACCCGAGCACACTCCAAAAAGCTTCTCGTATTTCCTACTCACACAGAGAAATGCATCAAAATCCACTGTGAGAAGAGGCATACAAAACAAGGAAGGATAATACCACCCCTAGAGGGGAATTCACCATTCAGCGAAGTGAGCTCCGAATCCTTCGGCTCACTTTGCAAATGGCATTATGCGCTCACTGATGTCCTGCACGCGGACATTAGCAAGCGCTTTAAAGGGATTCCAGTCTCGGCGAGGCAACTCTTTTGCTCTCGCCGAGACTGGAATCCCTTTAATGCGCTCGCTGACGTCCACGTGCAGGGCATCAGTGAGCGCATAATACCATTTGCAAAGTGAGCAGAAGGATTCGGAGCTCACATCGCTGAATGGTGAATTCCCCCCTAGTGTGATATAACTAGAGAAATTTGTGGACCAAAATTTAACATGGTACTTTTAAATATTTGGTTTATTATAAATAATGCACTATTTGATATGTAGTGATTAAGCAAGTGCTCTTTCAGTGTAGGCCGCAGATCTGGCCAGAAAACTGTCAGGTTGGGTCTGCGGTCTGCACTGAAGGTAGCGGTGGCAGTGTGCCCACAGGGAGGGCCCTGTGTGCTATAAGTTTGCCATCCCTGCCCTAGCATAACAATTCATACCACCAGAGAGGCCTCCTTTCACATTACTGAATTTCAAACATCTTACATATTACATTGTTCTTTTGCACATTTAGGGTCTGACATGCACTATGCAACAAGTCTGATCTGCAACACTTATACATATGGAAATGCAAAGGAAATGGAGGACAAAATGTTTTTAATTCTTTTAATTAGATACCATTTTTACCACTTTTTTTTCTTTAAAATCACATTCTAATAAATCAATCACATGACTTTCATTCATTTCACTTTTTAAGATATGAAACTAATGTGTATCTATAGTTTGACACACACAATCAGGTCATACAGTAATGTGAAAAGGCCTTACAAACAGAGTTTATAACACACAAACACACTGCAACTTTTACCTTTTTCAACTTCCCCATGCATTCTTTAGTTAAAGGGTGACTAAAGGCTTGTATTGTCAAGGGGTAATTCTTAAGGAAGGCTTTCACAGTCACAGTGCTACAGCACTGCCTCCTGCTCTGTGAAAGCTGATCTTTTGTTGCGCTGCAGCACTGTGATCCTCCTCACTTCCTGCTTGCTCAACATCAGTGATTAAAGCAAGTGCAGAAGCAGCATTAGATCAGAATTCTGGTTTTGCACTTGCTCAACTCACTGATGTTGGTTGAAGCAGTAAGTGAAGAGGATTACAATACTGCAATGGGAAAAAAACAATAAGCTTTTACAAAGAGCAGAAGCAGCGCTGGATAAAAAGAAAGGGATCAGTAAATATTTCCACCACCCCCAGACAATACAAGCCTTTAGTTCCCCTTCAATTGAGACAGTTTCAGAAGTAAAATAATAAACAGGATACACAAGAACATCTGAAAAAGGGCTCAACCTATGTACATCTGGGGTGCAGTGCAGTGGTACTTACAAGTTCTTCTTCTTAGAACAGTTAACAACTGTAGAATGAATAATCTAGGAATGGCGGTTGTAAAAAAATCTAAAGTTGTAATATTGGTAGTGTGGATCAGTCTGGAGCAGGTTTCACAAAAATGTCTTAAGAATGAAAGCTGCTTACTTACCTTGGTATATTACTTCATTAAGCAAACAAACATTCAAACATTACACTGATAATCACACAGAACAGAGTGGAGGGAGGCTGGTGAGCATTTTCACATTACATTTTTGGGACTTAAATGTAGTAATGTAAAATATTTTTGCAATTAAACATCCTTTTAAAATAAAGAGACAGACGGGTGATGAACATTTTTTTTATTTACAAATATACTAAAATATCTCCGACAGTGAGTCACACCTGCTCCCCCCCTTTACCCAGGACCTGAAACGCATTTTTTTTTAAAGTGCATGCAAAAAGAATTAAAAGCCATTGTTTTCTTTTGTTGATTTTTTTAAATGTTTTCTTTTTATTGTAAGAAAATACACAGCTTGAAAACGTGGATAATGTAATATTTAAAAGACCAAAAAGACAGGGAGGAGAAAGGGTAGAGGAAAAAAAGATTTTAAAAAAGATTGGGCTGATTGTGTTGAGATTTGTCTCGAAATACTGATTTGGAAAAGGAGCCACCTTCCCCCATCAAAAAAGAAAAAAAAAAAGAAACAAAATAAAGCAATATATAAATTAAATAAGGGAAAGAAATAAAGGTAAGTTTTCTGATTTGAGAAATAGCTGTTAAAATACAATAAGAAAATATGTAAAATCTTTCCTTTTATTCATTCTATACAGAAAATACATGATTTTGGCCACAGTCCCTATGTGTTTTTTGTGCTAGTGAGACAGTGGGCCCGGGATGCTGTGTGCACACACCCTCTGCTTAACATTAGTTACAGCAGCAGCAAGACCAGTGGAGCAGAGCATTGTTTTGAATGGGCTGTGCTTATTCAGAGTCCACTCTCTGTCCAGTTTTAATGATACCCTTCCACGTTAATCTTTATGCTTTTGTAAGATCCTCCTACTACTTTATATGCATCAGCATCAAGATTAACGTATTTGCTTCTGAAAAGATTTCAGGCTGCAGACTGTATTGGCAATAAGCACCATCACACCCCTGAAAGCTACTTTAAGCACTGCTCCAGAGGCATGTAAAGAGAGAGCATGTACAGTTAATACATTAGCAATGTGGGTTCAGTCCAATCACTTCCCACATACCGGCAAAGGTTCTTAATTTACAGAGCTTCACAGAGATCAGCAGCAGTACAAATTCTATACTCCTCAGCCAGAATCAATCGGTGTAAATATGGACTAAGTACAAGCACACACAGTGAAAGCTCCTTCATGTTTATATAGGCAGTATAAGGAGCTAGGTCACTGAGCATCTTTTACCCAATGAAGGAAGCCTATTTCAACCCCCAAGTAACACGAGACAATGCATAGTATTTAGTATCTGAAATAGCACATGTAGATATAAAAAATGCTTAATTGGGTGGCATGTCACAAGATAAAAATACATTGCAGGTGTCCAAGATTAGAAAGCTATTAAACTCCTCATTCCTTGGTTTCTTGTCCTCAAACAATAGGACAGGCACAAAAAAAAAAAAAAAGAAGAAGAAAAAAAAAAACAGATGAAGGCTCATTCATCTCTGCTTAGCAATACTTATTTTTATCAAACCAGTAGCGTTCACTGCCAATAGACAGACACCTGCATGTACCTGCATATCTCTGACAAACTTGCACAGGCACAGCATAATCAAAGATATATATCTATATATATCCAAATATCAAACAGTAAAGTGAGAGTAATGTGTGCATTCACATTTGCTCATAGGTAATGTGATGGGCATGAAAGAATGCACATTCACTACTGACTGTGCTGAAGAGACAGGCTAGGAAGTGAATGCATTGGTCATGGATTGTCCAAGCATCTACTCCGGACTGTTCTGGCCTAGGATAAGGATGGCTGACAGGGCAGGTGCTTGAGCAGTGGCTCTAGGTTGATAATCTACTTTAGAATTAGACAGAAGAGCTGACTGCTGCCTTTAAGCATATTTATAATTTGAATGAACATAATACTCTCTATTGCACTACCACAGACAGTCCATCAGAGCAGACGGTTTCAGTGCTAGGCACTGCACACTGCCTCACAGACCTGTAATTATCACATGGCTCATATGCTACAGTGTGTAACTGGAAAAGTGCATGATTTGTTTTTCACCATTGATATGAACTTTTTTCCAGCTCTAAAAAGCAACACAAGAGGAAAAGAAAAGTAAATAAATACCCCCCACCTATACTGATAGCACCTTAAATGCAGAAAATGTTTATACGGCATTATTTAAATGTATCGTTGCTATAGAGAAAAATCACTGCTTTCAGTAACCATCTGTCCTCCTGCAGCAGTGAAAAAGTTACAGTACCAAGATTTGCTTAAAGCCGAGCACAAATGTAAGCTGCTTGAGTATATATATATATATGTATAGAGGAGGAGAAGCCTGCAGCCATCTTTCAGCTTGTTTCTTCCAAAGAGAGTGGGGCCCAAATGAGCACAGTGAAAGGGGTTGCAGAGGTGTTACAAGCTGCATTTAATAATTGCACCGGACATTCTTAACTCAAAAACACTAAAGGTGAAGTAGCCAGTCCTGGTTTTACATATATCTGGTTCCATCCTCTGAGATCAGTCAATACTGCAAAAGCCTTTTAAGACAGGACAAAATGTAATTTTTTTTCTTTTTCGTTTCAGAAAAACCGTTTCAAACCAATTTAAAATATTTCAGATGACACATAAAACCTGTGTCAAGTTACAAATGTATACATTACCATAGTGCTAATCCTTGAAGAAGAATGTATTGCAGTAAATTTGCAGTCATACTTTTAACCCTACATTAGATCTTAAAATGATCTTTGTATTTGAATTTTAAAACCCATTTTTATCACCTGGGTTTTTTTTTTTTTTTTTTTTATTAGAAAGTGATAAATACACAATCATTTTCCATAAAAGATTATATATCTAATGGAAAACTAAACCAATTTTCTGCTTCAGGGCACATACATTCTTTTTACTGTAAGAAAAAAAAAATTAAATTGGGTGAAGGTTCAAATCTCCTTTACATTAAAAATAATTCACTGATTCCCATCTCCTTTAAGTCTGGTTGTAATGACTGTCTTTAGGTTTTAAGGTAATCAGTGGTTTAAGGACAGGACATTCAGTTGTTTGGTCATTGTTATGGGCAGGCCAGCAGCTCACATGCAGATATGCTGCTAAAACAAACAGATAAGATGTCAATAATGGAACAGAGTGAACCACCAAGGAAAAGCACCACAACTTAAATTATAAATACACTATTTGTATGTCCAAAGCATTCCAGCAGTAAAATGTATTCTTAAAGCAGTCCTCTAGTAAAACCAGCAGGGCAGAACCTAACCTCCCCCATTTTATTTCTATTTTGAACAAAGTGTAATCTGCTTATTTAACTGAACTTTATATTTGCTCATCTGTAATAATGCAGAGATTCTGCTAAATGTTGGACTTTTAGGACTGCCCATGAGAACTTGCTTAAGAAAAATTTAATATTGATTGAGCACATATTTTGAAACACACTTTCAAGGATATTTCTTTGAAACCATAAAATAAGAGCAACAACATTAGTAATGCTGGAACATCTTTTTAACTAAAACAAGGACAAAAAGAAAATAATCCCAAAATAGAAAAAAAAAAAAACACAACAGAAAACAATATATATATATATATATATATATATATATATATATATATATATATATATTTAAACTGGCTTATTAATTTTGGCAAACCATAAAATCTACTGGGCCATACATTAGAACAGATGCCAGATCACAAAAAATTACAAGTGCAGTATAGAATAAGAAAACCAGGACTGGAATAGAAAGTACAGTTTGATATTGAGCTTGTTAAAGGTGCAATTAAAAATTCAAAGACAATTTCTGCTCCTGCCAGCATGATTCTTCAAAAGAAACAAAAACAAAAAAACAAAAAAAAAAGAAAGAAGAAAAGAAAGAAAAAATAATCACCACAAGACATTCTACCCTCCCCACCTGCCCAACAACCCACCCCCCCTTTTTCTGATTCTCCCGCACCCAACAATATGTCTATATATATACAACATGATTGGTTTCTGTAAAATGTATCAAACCTCAATTAGTTTAATAAAATCTCTTCTTTTTTTTTATTCCTGACGAACAAATACCAAAAAAACAACGTTTATCGCAGCAGCAGTAACCTTAAGGCTGCAGTTTTATGCTTCTCTCTCTCTTTTATGTATTAAATTGTATATATATTTATATATATATTTATATATTTTTTTTTTGCTTGTACTTTAAACAGAATAAAAGTTTTGTTTCAACCAACAGATATTCACATTTTTGTTGGCTTTAAATTTCATCTCCATATTTCTCTCATCTCTCAAAATGTGTTACTGAACATCAATAAATTAATCACTTCATCCCTGAGTTTCACTTCCAGATTTAAGCCTCAGGCACTTTAGAAGCCTGGTTTCTGTACTACTGGCTGCATGACCAGTGAAAAATCTAAGATGGTTATTTCATTGCAGTCAAACTCCTAAAATTGCCATAATATTCCATTCTTCGATTAAGGTATACAAATCTTCAGCAGATCATATTTAACAGCCACAAAACTGGCTCAGGGGTGAAGGGGTTAATCACACAGATTTTGACGACTTGTGCATCATGATATATGAAACCGAATAAAACTGTGGACAGCCATCTTTTCTAAAAATATTGCTAACAATATTTTCTTGTAATTCTGCACAAACTTTATCTTTTTTCCTTAACAGATGATGCTAAGCTTACAGCCCTCAAAGTACTCAGACATCAGGGACACACAAATATCTCACCATCTACTAAATAATGATCCACAACTCAAAACCTTTGTAAGCTTTCCATCGAGGTACAATACCTCATAATCCTCTCAATGAGATATCAAGAACACATACCTCTCAACATCTTCTCCAAGTAACATAATGGACATAATCAAGTTATCTCTTTCCACAAAAGGGGTATGAGTAAAGGAAGAGTTTTGACACAAAGCACAACTGTTACTTCAAGACTCCTTCTCGTTGTTTGAATCTTCGGTTTGTGTAACAAGCACCAATGTTCTGATGGGTTGAAAATTTGAGTGACAATCAGGGACACTTTAGAGGTATGCCAGGGAGCTTGCTCCGTGCTCAGATTGGCCCAGAGGCACCCTGGTGAGTAAAAAGAATTACAGGCACTAGTGTCCGACGGACGTCAGAGAAATAGATAGAGACAGAGAGAGTGGGAGGGAGAGAGAGAAGAGAGAGAGAGAGCACGCCCGTTAAAATGGGGAATGTACGTTTTGCAGGTTCTCCTTGCTGTCATTGTTAATATTATTATTGTTATTTTATTTGAATGGCAAAAACTGGCCTCTCTCATCTATAGTCCTCCTTAGGATATTCTAACGTCACCAGATTTCCAAAGCCCATTCGTAAACTTTCCATGTCAAAGGTTTCAATTTCTCTTTCCTGACGTTCAAACAAATGCTTGATCCTTTCGCTGCGTTCTTTCTGAAGAGCTGCCAATTCCTCTTCAATCTGAAAGGGAAATCAAAACATTAGAATATCTATGAAATATTATTTTTATTGATGAATAAAGACTCAAAAATGTCAAAGTTAGTACAAATCTCTATGTGCAAAACACCTAATTCATCATTGGAACAGCCAATTGATTTAAGAAGCCACTTAATTAGTCAAATGGTAATCAAGTTCTATCAAGGTGTTTCAAGTGATTGTGGTATAAATACACTTGTATCTGGAAAGAAGTCACATTCCCAGCAAAAATAACACCAAGAGAAAAACTCTCCACATAACTCCATGATAACGTTACCAAAAACTGCATTGGAGGATGTGTAATAATGAACATTTTCAAGTGACTAAGTATAATTATGCTAATTATTTGTAAAAATGTAAAGAATATGGCACAAATTTAAATCTGCATAGAACACACTGCTTTCAAAAATACATGTGAGTTGCAAGGAGTACATATAAGTCTAGTAAAGTCATCAAGTGAACTATGATAACTCTTAGAGAGTCTTACTAATGAAAGTCTGAATACTTTCGTATTGTGAATTAACATTTTTTCGACACTTCCCCATATTTAGTTAATCAGAAAACTCTGCAAAGTGGGAAATTCAAGACTAATTCAATAGTTTATGACTGTGGCAGATTTATGGAGCATGTTGCACCACTTTCCGTGCACATGCACAGGTAATTCATCTATTTATCAAAGTGTCAAAGTCAGTCAAAGTAGAAAATTCAACAAGGTGCTTTGTATCACTTTTGCCACTTTTACTTTGCCAGACTGACGTGGCGAATTGAAGTGGCTGATGGCAGGGCTTCTACTGTCTGTCTGACTTTGCAATATTACTCAAGAGATGGCTACCGACACAGTTGCATCTTCGCTATGGGAATCTTTTGTTTAGCGAATAAAGAGTAGGGAATTGTAGCACAGCACTTCACTTCAGCAACTGAATTCTGATTTTGATGAGGCCTTAAATCTTTTTTTTTTCTCCAAAGTTTATTGAAATAAATTGTTACATAACAGGGGAGGTCCCATTGTATCTGATTTTTTGATAGATTTTTGTATGCAGGGGAAGCTTAGAATTTGATCCATGGTGTACCAGATGGTAAGAAAGAGGAGTACTACAGTATTACATAATACTTTACTTGGACTAACAGTTCATTGTATAAGACAAGCTTTTGAGAGATATTCTCTCTTCTTCAGGTCAAAGCAATACTGCTTGCTGCTGGGTTTGTGTAAAGTGCATTAATCCATTTCATTACATTATGTGGGAAGCTAAATTGTGTACGGCATAGAAACAAAGACCCAGGATGCTCTGCATCAGTAGAGAATAGTATCATTGGTATTTTTTCATATGTAGCTTTATATGCTAAATATATTAATCAGATGGTATTGTCTCTCTCTTCTGGGGGTGAATCTTGCCTGGATTCATTTTGTTAATTTGGGTAAGTGGGGTTTTATTCATTTTTCTATAACTTTAGATAGTATTTTCATCAAGGATATCAGTCTATAGCTAGAGGTGTTGAGTGGGTCTTTGTTTTTCTCTACGATTAGACATACACTTGCTTTGAGAGTTTCTTTAGGCAGTAAGTGACCTGAGAGAATTGAATTAAAACAGTTGGCTCCGTGTGGTTCTATAATTTGTTCAAATATCTTTTAAATATTTTGTGGTATAGTCAGCAGGGCCAGGAGCTTTTCCTGATGGAAGAGATCTGATTGTTGAATTTCTTTGATCGATATAGGGACATTGATAACTTATCTGTGGGGTTCAGCTTTGGTAACTATCTTATCTAGGTATAGTTTAGTAATGTCTTCTCTGGGGGAGGCCTTGTCTGTAGATGTGTCGGTGTTATGGAGATTATAGAGAGAATTGTAGTAGTTACTGTGGTGTGAAAAAGTGTTTGCCCCCTTCCTCATTTCCTGTTTTTTTGCATGTTTGTCACACTTAAGTGTTTCGGAACATCAAACCAATTTAAACAATAGTCAAGGACAACACAAGTAAACACAAAATGCAATTTGTAAATGAAGGTGTTTATTAGTAAAGGAGAAAAAAATCCAAACCATCATGGCCCTGTGTGAAAAAGTGATTGCCCCCCTTGTTAAAACATACTAGTCTATAACTGTGGTTTTTCACACCTGACTTCATGGAACAGTGGTGAACCTTCCCAGGAGTGGCCGGCCGCCCAAAATTACCCCAAAAGCGCAGTGACAACTCATCCAAGAGGTTACAAAAGACCCTACAACAACGTCCAAAGAACTGCAAGCCTCACTTGCCTCAGTTAAGGTCAGCGTTCATGCCTCCACCATCAGAAAAAGACTGTGCAAAAATGGCCTGCATGGCAGAGTTCCAAGAAGAAAACCACTGCTGAGCAAAAAGAACATTAAAGCTCGTCTCAGTTTTTCAAAAACACATCTTGATGATCCCCAAAACTTTTGGGAAAACATTCTGTGGACCGATGAGACAAAAGTGGAACTCTTTGGAAGGTGTGCGTCCCATTATATCTGGCGTAAAAGGAACACTGCATTTCAGTAGAAGAACATTATGCCAACAGTAAAATATGGTGGTGGTAGTGTGATGGTCTGGGGCTGTTTTGCTGCATTGTGATAAATGGAACTATGAATTCTGCTGTCTACCAAAAGATTCTGAAGGAGAATGTCCG
>WMED01010528.1:0-15722 GCA_019650415.1 Pipa parva | reverse complement strand
AGTGGTGGAACTTGCACTATTGGTGACTGACTAAATACTTTTTTTCCCCACTGTATCCCTTGCTTTGCTATAGGACGCTAAATCAACACACAAAAAGAAAACTTGAAAATGCATCAAAGCTTATGATATAGAGAACAATGGTATTTATTTGCATGCAGGCAGCTGGACCTAATGAGTTGATCCAGCTCAGATGCAGATGTGAGAGAGGCCTAAGATAGAATCCTCAAGGTGGGATAAAGAGGTCTTACATGTGCTATTAAGACATAATTGCCTTGTTAATTTGGATCTGTTTTCTTATTTTTGCAGTACTACAATTTACAACTGCTGAATGCAGGCAACATTCAGAATTCCGTATCACCTAATATTACACATTATATAATATTGTGCAAAACAAAGCCCTGGCTGGCACCAAAAATATTGTAAGTAAAACATAAATGTATTTAATTTAAGATTGTGTTACATTTATATAAATTCATATGGGTATTTTTTTCATTCTATACCATTAAGAAAGTTGAACATTGTTTTCAAGCATGAGAACATTTAACATTGCATTGATAATCATGACTTTTTGCCAAGCCTGAACGGGAAATGCACTTTATTAATAAAACAAAAATGTTGCATAATCCATGTTCAGAACAGCAAAATAACCAATAGTCTCCCTGCTTAAAAAAGAAAAAGAAAAACAAAAAAAAACAAAAAACACTACAATAGTTTTTTAAATGTTAAATAGGTTGAAAAAAAAAGTTAAAAATGTGGTAGTGTTTTTCTATTTTCTAAATATGCGTATTAATTAGCTAAAAAAAAAATTTAAGGTGGTCTCTTATCTATACATTGTTACAACACTTATTTGATGCATGCCAATCAGAATGCCTCCCTATCACAAATATATTCTATGCAATTCCATTCTACTGTTCATCCTACTGCAGAAATTACAAAACCATTGTCTGCTTTGGTCTGCTCTAACCCACCCTTTTTTCTTTGTTGCCATGGGCTGCGATGGTTGCTATGGGTTACTGAACCAAGGCCAGCTGTTCCTGCTTCTTTAAAACATCAATTCCAGGCTCTCCGATTGCCCTGCGCACTGATGGCTGAACGGAGAGACATAAGAACGCCTGCGTAAAGAAGAGGATGATGAGGAGGAGAGAACGTAGCAGGCTGTTCTTGAAGAATCAACGTTTAAGCTGATCCTGTACTTTGCTCAGGTAAGAAAAATAAACTCTGCAATACAACACTTACAGATACTTCTGTCATTAGATTCTTTTCATTTACAATTTTACTTCAACTGAATAAAACACTACAAACATAGTGACAACATTTAGGGACAAAGTTCTGGAAATGTTAAATGAATCAACATTCTTGCTCACCAAGTTACATTCATTTAGAAACTACAACTATTACTAAATCTCTCTTCTGACTGTTTTCAGCTATCCCTAACATATTTAGGAACCTGTTTTAATGGAAATGACAAGTAACCAGGCACTAAGTAGTATGAAGCTAGAGGTGTTCATTTATTGATTGTACATTTGTAAAAAGAATTCTATTGGATCTATCAGATTTAATGCTAGATGAGAGACCATAAAGCGTATTCTGTGACAGGTGTATAGCACACTGGAGATATTTCATCAAAGATCATGTTAGCAAATTGGTTAAGTTTTTTGCATGTTTTTTTCTGTATTTTGTCCATGTTTTGATACAGATATTGGCAAGACAAATAACTGAATCTGTGATCAAAGTGTTAATCGCATAATAGTGAGTGGTAAGGTTCATTTTTGAGCACACAAACTACAAATCAGTCTAGGATAGGATATACATTGAAATGTAAGGGGAGCTGAGCCGTGTGCACTATATGCAACAAATGCTGCATCCAAGTCTGCTCTATCAGTCCATGTATATAGTGTTCATATGCATAAAAGTTACAAACTTTTTTTTTTATTTTTCTTAAATGAAGTAATGATATAATTATTTACAGCAGGGAATGTTTCCCATTATACAAAGTTTTCCAATCCCAGATTTTCAGGAGGAAGTGTGGAAGGCTTTATCAGTGTAATAACTGATAAAATAAAGCTCGACTGTATTGTGAAATCTGGTCACTGTAGAAATATTCAAACATTCTCCATATACATATAACATATGAAACAGATTTTAACCAGAGAAGATCCAGATAAAAGAAAAAAAAATTAAAAATTGTTTGTACAGGTGTATAACAATTTAACAGAAAAAAAAAACAACATTATTTACATTTCAGGGTTTAGATTTTCTGTTTTCAATTTACAGGCTGTGTTTTAAAACAGACAAGTTATTCAGTAGTCTACAGTATATATTTGTATTATACTCTGCTACACTAAAACAGCAGAACTGCTAGTAACTGGAAATACTCCTGAAGATTTCAATAGATTACTCTTCTAGAGAAAGGAGCTTTGGAATAACCTGCTTTGAAACACTTTTCTAGATTCCGCACACTTCCGTCATACAAACACATTCTGGCATAACAACAGAAGCTAGGAAAGCTTGTATTTTAATGAACAGGTTTGTGCAGAAACAACATTAAAGAAAAATCTATCACACAATTTGCAGACAAAAAGGAAATTAATATTTTATTAAGCACAACATATTCTCACTAATGTAACAAGTTACTCTTACATAAAAAAAAGCAAGCAAGAAACTCCACATACAAACATGGGTCAGTGGATAGACAGTGTTCGATACATTTTCACATTTTTTAGCTTCACATGTACGCAGTCCTAAAGTGCATATTATCTTCACAGCTGTGGTAGGTTGATTTTTAATAAAATGTGGTTGTTCTTATGGAATTGGACAAGAAAATGATCATGCATATTTAAATGCACAAACAAAAACCAAGAAACAAAAGCTGAAAAGGCTTTAATGCCTTAATCAAGTCACATGACTGACCTCCAGTGTGATTAAGTCAATGATTGTCAAATGCACAGCAGATCACAGCTCAGTAGTAACAAATAACAAAAAGTAACAAATGTAATTTTAGGAAGGGGAAGCATAAAAATGGAATCTAAACTAAAGTTCACATAATAGATTTTTAATTAAAAAAAAAAAAAAAAAAAAATTGTTAAGGAAAAACAGCAACTTTTAGAAAAAAACACAAAAACTATTCCTAGTGTTCTTAAGTTTGAGTACATATTTAAAGACAGCACACCCACGCTATAATAAGGCAAAATGGAGTGTATTCCCTCATGGTTGTAACAAAATGTTATACAGGGAAGGAAGGAAGGAAGGAAGGAAGGAAGGAAGGAAGATCTTAGCAGGTACCATAGACCTTTCCTTGGGAAAGATGCACTAGTACATGTAGTCTCCTAGGAAACCACAAGACAAATGGTGTTTATATGAATCTTTCATTAACACATACATTTATTGGTGGATTCCTTCAAATGAATTTTGGTGCCTAGCTCTATACCAGTTTTGTCAATATTACATAATATAACGACCTCAAAATTTCCACTAGGGCATTAATGGGTGTTTAATACTGATACAAGATAAGGATATGCCCTTGATCAGAACTACTTTAGAAGGAGGCTGAAATTAAACAGTATCAGTCCACATCTCTTCATGATCCTTGCATAGACTGCACCCTTTAGGAAATGGCCATCACACCTGGGTCCAAGCTTTGAGCATCAGCTGAGGAACTAAGGGGAGGGAGGAGAAAAAAAAATTAAACATACGGTGAATGTGCAAAAGGTAAAATAATCAACTCAAGATTGGGGGGGAGGGGAGGTGGGTAAAATGAGGAAATTGGTTTTCACAACACACTCAAAGGCTGAGTAGCAGAGGGGAACTTTAATTATCTCCAGTCAGAAGGAGAGACAGGAAATTTGGACTTTTAATTAGCCATTTGGAGTGTGCTTAGATTTTTTTTTTTAAGCTAGATAATTTAAACGCGAATAATTCAAGTCTGACTAAATGAAATTCACATAATCAGAATGCAGATAATTGAATTTCTACTGCATCCATTAATTCAGAGTGGAGGTGTGCGAGGACTCTTATGAAAAGCTGTCACAGCTCAATAAAATCTCAGTCAATTAATTTTTTCATTATCAGAGTATTACACTAACAACAGAAAATAGGATAGGCTCCACCATGTAAAAAGGTACCTTTCAGGATCCAAGTAACGTATTGCTTTTTCTTCCTCTTCCACAGGAAACCGTCGATTTGATGTGGCAAACTTGTGAATTGCATCATGTACTGTATACGTTGTTTGTCCAGAGGCACAGGCCTCAATTTCTTCTGTACTGAGCTGGGTTTGTAAGAAAAGATGGAGTTTGCTGTCTGAGAGCAAAACCGGGCACTGTATAACCCTAAACAACAGATGAAATTATTTTATTGTATAGCATGGAAGAGTAACTAGAAAAATACATTTTAGAAATGGGGTGGGGAGCATTAAAATAGTGAACATTTTGTAAATCTAATCACAAATGTTAATAAATAAACCAATAAATCAATTTAGTAAATGGACACACCTCAATAATAAATATATTTTTACAATACACTGTTTTCCCCCCTCAGCGTTTCAATCCTATCTTTTCAGAATAAAGAGCAAACAGGACCCTCTATGAATAATTATTACCGCCTGATTTATGTTCTATTATACAGTATTTGTAGGCATAAAGGATGGCTTTGTAAATTAAGATAACAGGGATGACATCCAGAACAATTCTACTATTACTCAGCAATGTTTATGCTGTCATTTATTAAATCTATATTGTATTAACATACTATATCTAATGGTTAATGGGGGGTACAAAAGACCACCAGTAGCCAAGAAAGAAATGCAATTTTGGTATGGTATGTACATGGCAACATTCTTACTCCCATCAAGTTTACTTTTTTTTTTTTGTTCTTGCATTGGGCAATATATAATTTCAGTCTTTTAGACTACAGAGTTTCTCCCAGCTGAGAGTGCCTGAATCAAAAAGCCCAAGAAATGTGTACATCCACATCACATGGCAATTTTCAAGAGATTGGTAGGATTTTATTTCATAGAAGGTGTTTCCAGTTTGCATTTTACTAAATACATAAACATCTCATTGTTATACAATTCCTCTAACTCCACAGTAATGGTAGTAGGCTCTAGCCAAAGTTGTAGCAGACAACAGATTTGTTGGATCACAAAGTGAACATATGAGTATAAAAGTATGGGGACTAATGTAATGCCCATTCAAGCAGTTGGACCGACAGACCAAGCTCAATGTGAACAAGGAATAAAACAAAACAGAATGGTATTGAGACTAATTCACAACAGAAGAGCAGCTAAGTAGTTATTGTAACAATGCACTTCCTGTCTGCTAGAGTTGTCCGAGTTTTCCAAGTGACACATTTATGGCTTTCTCCACACGTCACATTTTAATGATTCTTCCTATTAAGCCACCAGTGGAGAGACACCACAAACAGACACAATATACCACTGTCTAGCATATTATTATTATTATTATTATTATTATTATTATTATTATTATTATTATAACAAAAGCTACCAATGTTCACTGAATGAAAACACGACAGAAACAAGATGGAGGGTTCATAAAAGCAATATAGTTCTAATATGAATGCCATTTATTAGTTCTTTTTTAATTTTATAAAACACCTAAAATAAAGGGATAACAGGAGCACACAATCCCAACCTCTGATAATCCAACAGCAGAAGTCAAACGAACGAGGTTAACAAAAGAAATACCAGTTCTAGTTTGAGCAGTTAATTACTATTCAGTTCTTTTTTTGTGCAAGCTTCATTACGGATATATTTTAACATGTATCATTATTGATAGCAGTAGTGAAAATCATACAGAAGGAGGAGAAGAAAACCTGCTCTATGCTGATGAAACAGAAGCTTACACTCCACTAACAAAGACAGTTAAAAGAACAGTAACATAAAGTGAAAATGCTTCAATAGTCACTGTTTTTTTCAAACCGTGCTTCCTAATTGTATACATTGTGTCTATAAAGTATGATATTTAGCTTTAAAATTTGGATTTTGGGAACAGTTCTCGATTATCTAAAGCACCATAGAAAATAACGGGACTAGGTGAGATCTGTTTAACAAAATGGCTGCTATCAGTAAAGTTAAAATAGACAAAGTTATACATTTCATGGGTTCAGCTTCAGTGATAATACAAGTGCTGTATTTGAATAAATGCTATGGTATTCCACATTTTTATAGTGTTACTGGTCCTTTAACAGATATTCAGATTCTTCAACATAAAGTGACAGAGAAGTATTCCCTGTATTAAAGTTGAGGCCAATTAACTTCAGAATATGAAAAAATAACATTCACTCGCACAATCCTTGTTCTGGATAACAAAAAGGTAATCCAGTTATGCTACAGCATTGCATAAAAGTAAAAGTCAGCAGTACTATATGAGAGATGAAAAGCAAAGCCATGTACTTGATAAGCAGAACTGGATCAAAATAATACTCCACCACTAAAGGAAACCACTACATAACTCCAGAAACAAAAAAGGCTGGAAAACCCCTTTCTTACCATCATTAGTTCCCTTAAGCAATTGCAATATTTGAAATTTTAAAAATGGATACAGTAGTATTTGAGACTCATAGAATATATGGCAAAGATTGGTCTCAGAGAGTGCGTTCAGGATTGAGACTGTTGCAGTACTTTCTCCATCATATCTGAACAATTAGCGGATTGTAAGGCTCTAAAATTAAGCCATTCAGTGAATCACACAGAAACATGTGCAAAGTTATGTTCCCAATTGGTTTAAAAAATGCTTTGCCATCTGTAACTTCTTGAGAAATATGGTTGCCAAACTGCGTAGTATAATATCACAAGGATACAACACTAAGTGCTAGACTGACTGACACAAGAGGTTGGAGGTCCCTGTCCCATTGAGCTTACAATCTAAATGGGAGGAAGATTTACATAAACAGAGGGATAATAAGAGCTGTAACAGTGTGCTGAAACACTGGTCAGTAAAATAAATATACTGAGCATAAATAACGAATTAAGGAAAAAAAATATATACATAAAAAAGTCATAGCAACAAAATCTCCCATTTTACTCCACCCTAACAGCATGGCACTCCACTGAGCTATGATTTGTTGCTTACTTGCACTTGCTCCCATTTCAATTGACAGTCTGCATTTTAACATGGTGCCAATCTTGATGTTTAAAGTATAACTAATTAAAGGGGAACTATAGTCAAATTACATCTTTACATATGCAGTACTATACCTTAGAAGAGTTTCTCCACAGTAGTTTCATGTGATGCAGAATGATTGATTATGCAGCCTTGATAAACTCCCACCCAAGGAAATGTGTGTGTGATGTGTACTGGCCATTTTTTCCATGAAAAGGTACCCTCCCCCAGACATTATTGTCCTACTTACTACATGTGCACAAGTTACCTTTCCATCTATCTCCTGTATTCCAAGCTTAATTTATGCAGCCAAAAGGTTAGCACACTGCTTAACCAATAGCAGTCAGGCAGCTTTTTCTTCTCGTGTTGCCTGACTTGCAGAAAACAAAGAGGAGGGGGAGCGGGGGGAGGAACACGTCAGCTCTCAGGAAAACTAATTAAGGGAAATAAATGGCAAATATTATTTCTTTTTTTCCTAAACATTTTTTTTTTTTTTTTTTTTTTTTTAACTATGTGTGTTAGCAATTGGCATAGTATAAAAAGGAGTTTTATATGTATGTGTGCAGTTATACAAGTGCTATAGTGCCCCTTTAAAAGCAGTAGCACAGTCCAAACAGTTTCCCAGGCACACCAGACTTCATTTTGTTTTAGTGGTAAGAAAGGAAACTCATGTCATAATGATTACCTTACCGCCACAAAAAGGTTAGAATATTAAATAGGTTTAAATAAATTGCAGTGACTGTTTACATTAAAGGATTCAGTACATTTAGTTGGAGGATAGCAGTTTTCACCGACAACTTTTTTTTTTTGTGTAAATAGATTGGAAAGTTCATTTGAAAAACACAGGTCTGTTTCACGCAACACGTGCATACAGTCTAGGAACTTATATCTAATCATTATTTAATAATATGATTATCTCCACAGTTTTACATTTGAAGGTTTTTACATATGAGAAGACTACCAATTATTACTAGCATTACCTACCTGAGTGGGAACAGTCTTTGTTTAGCTGAAAGTCTTCTGATCTACAAGTAATGATCTGGTCTGTGCTGTTGCACTGCATATTATATTAAAGGTTATTACACCACTTTTTTTTATAGAGTATTTATCTCTCAAGAGTTTAGAAAAGCCAATATTTTGTTCAGTGTGCCTTTGACCCTTTATTCTACCATGTTACACTTAGTAGTCAGCACAGCAGTGTAATTATTAATAGTGTGATCACTGCAGCAAATCAGTTTTTCGGTCATTGTTACTATGTATGCACTTTAAATCATTACATCAAAAAAAAATATGTATGCGTATAATCAAATGCCAGGGTTTGCAATTTAAAATTTTGCATTTCACTTGAAAAATGTTAATGAACACCACAGATGAAATGTATGTTTGCCAATTAATTGAAACTGTCTCTTCTAAACCAGGGCATGTGTTACTGGGTCAGCATGCTAATAAAGAATGTAAAAATGTAGAACATGTTTTAGGTTAGCAGAGTGGATTATTAAAAGCATGATGGGAGGTAGCTACACAAATAAATGCACCCTTCTACCTTTGCATTTTCATGGTTAATACCAGCTGGATACCTTAGCATGAAATAAAGCAAAATTTATTGTCAGGAGAGACAAGAGGTCTGGTGCAGCATCCTGAACAAAAGAACAGTAAATAAAAAAAAAAAAAAAAAAGAAGGTCTCCCTTTGACTTGCTGTAGAACCAATAATGTAAGTCTGCTAAACGCACACAAGAATATGCTTTGTGTTGGTACTCTGGTGCCCTCTTTTGGGCATCATCACTGTAAGCTGAGACAGAAACACACACCCACATGAACTTCCAGCACATAAATTACAAGTGAACCTTCACAGGCATAAGGAGAAGACTGCATACACAGATTAGCTTTCAGTAGTATATACTCTGAGTGAATCTGCGTCTATGAATTTGTATAAAGGGCTATTTACAGTATTTATAAGGTATGCAATCCTAAAATAAAGCACATAAAACACGGTCTTTTATCACAGAAACAATACATTCATTCTCAGGAGACAAACATGCACCAGCTAAAACATTATTAAGGAGAATTGCATTGCTCTTATTTTGGTAAAAATGCATACACAATGCATGAAAACACCAAGAAGACATACTGTTAGGGGTAAATTCTTATTTAAAAAAAATAAAATAAAGTCTTATTCAAACAGCTCATCAGCAGCATTTATATTACATGTATCAATCACTAACTTGATAGCTAGGATTGTGCAGGGACTGGAAGAAGAAACCAGAGAATGGCTGGTTATTTAGCAATGGTCAGTGTCAAACTGGTGTCACACTACTGCCCAATGCCTATGGTTTTATTGTCTATTATATAAGAATGTAAATATGGACCAGCAATTTTAAGTGTCTTATAAAAAAAATAAAAAAAACAAACCTAACTTTAATTATACATTTATAAGACGATTAAGTTTTCTAGTCCATTTTACCAATGTATCCATCACCGGAGTACTAAAATCAGCAACAACATTATTTATTTAACAAAAAAAAAAAAAAAAAAAAAAAAATAGAAATAGAAAAATAGTATATATGTTGCATGGATGGTGCAAGAAAAGTTCTTTGATATGTGGGTCTGCCTTTTGATCAGTTTCAAAACATAGGACATATCCCTGGCTCCTGCTTATGTTCCCCTGGTAGAAATTTTGGAGAAAAATCCATTTTTGCCAAAACATAGAAAAGTAAATTTGGACATTTCTTAATGTGACACAGGCCAATAAAACAAGTCAAATCCTAAACACACTATTGTTCTCTGTCCAGTTCAGCATATGGGTATTCCAGTTACCGTAATAAAATCAGAATGTTCACGCATTAGCAACTCTTAATCACCCCATTATCAAATACAGCAACTTGTATATAACTTGTTCCATCCTGTGGGTAAGGACACTTTCTTCTCTAAATATTCCAATATTTTCAAGGATAAACCACATTTATTTATTCCCTAAAAACACTTTGTGACAGGTTAGCTGGTACTTAATATGGTGTTAAGCTTTAGAACAAAAAAAAAAAAAAAAAAAAAGTCATTAAGAATTTTATATATATTTCAGGGTAAAGGAACAGGCGGAGAAAACCCTTTTCTGAACACAAACCCTACATTCTATTTACAGACTGCACAGTATATATTTGCATGTGCCACTGCTGTCAATGTATGTGCCACCTGTTATTTATTTATTTGGAAGGCTTAACACTGGTCTGCAGAAGTCAAACTGTCATTTGAAAAGCTATGAAGAATAAATAGGAATAGTTCATGAAAATGCTGCACTACTGTATTTCCAGGATCAGGTAAAGCTATAAAATCGGATGGCCAAAATGCGTGCTAGTTTCTTCTTCAGCTCCTCATACGGATAACCACAAGATGGCTCTGTTACATTGTACATAAGTGAAACAGACTAAGGCTAATGATTCAATCAACAGAAAATACTCACTTATTTAAAAATTCTTGTAATCCACTGGCACGCCGCTCTACGTTTTTGTAAAATGGGATTCTGGGTGGAAGCTCAGGCAGATCACTTTAAATAAATCAATAAAAAAACAAATCATTCTCATAAATAACAAAAATGGATACATTAACACAATACACACACATCCCCAAAAGTTGAATAATTCTGATTTAGGGAGTTGTTCTGTCAACTTCATATCTCTATGTTTTTACTTAAAAAATTAACTGTTCCTGTAGTGGGGGAAAAAAAAAAAAAATATATATTGTTTTTCTGTTTTGATACCAAGAATAGTAACATCTGTTTTTGCTGAATGGTTGTTTGGCCAATGCAAGGAGGGGTGTCCAAGTAGTTGGGCAAAAAGCAATATGCTTAGCAGAACTATGTAAATCTGCATCATAGCCAGAGCAATAGATAGATATTTATTTGTGTATGTTGAAAGAAATTAAGGCTTACATTAATACAGCATTGCTTTGAAGTTTCTGCCGAAGCCATACAAACTCTCGAAATCTTCTTCTGACACAAGACGTTTTCAGCGTGAAACACATGCTGTTTGTCTGTAAAGAAAGGAGTATAAGGGTCTTTAGCAATCATGTTCCAAGTTATATCACAGGCAGAAAACACATAAATCCTCGGCACTCCAAATGTAAAACCAAAGAAATCTTCTTTATTGTTAAAGTTAAAACCAGGTAATGAACGTGGTCAAATTATATCACCAAGTCAAAAGACCAGATAGAATTCAGCTCTCAATACTACTGTGACAACAAGTCATAAACGAAAATATGCGAAACCCCATAAAATATTTTCCTACAAATGGTGAAACATCATGACCGGACAACTGCCCTTTCCAGTGCCATAAGTTTGAACAACGTTATGGTATAAAAATGTACAAATCATCTGGCACAAATACTCACATGAATACAAATTTCATAATCCACATATGACTGCCAGTCTTCCTTTTGTATTCTAGGGTCCCGTACCCATACACTGATGGTTTCCTGAAATATCATAATACAGTTATTAGCGTGGTGCTCGTCGTGCCTGACAATATGTGCTTCTGAAATGAATGCAGAAGTTGCTAACCCTTTATAGGTTGAGAAAGTAGAAGGGAAACAAAACAAAAATTACATCTATATCAGCAGACTTTGTTCTGGAATTTTTGTCCTCAATTAAAGAAAAAAAAAAACACAGAAATTACATAAGAGGAAGGAAGAGGTGGTTTTCCAATATTGCAAACATTTTAGAATAAAAAAAATCCCAACAACATTGGTTTACTTTTAGATCTGCACATACAAATTCACAATATAATGGGAAAAATATAACATCTGTTGGGTTAAGGCTCAGGACCCATACTGGTACAAAAGCCTCAACTTCATTAATTACAATAAAGTATGGCTTGAAACAAAGGCAAATTCTCAGCCCCTGTACAACATCTGGCACTTTTAGCAAAGCTATTTCCATGCATTTAAGAACTAGTTTATAATTTGGCCACTTCCATTACATTTACATCAGCATCAATTTATTGAATGTGCTAATTCATAAAAAGGATAGTAGATAGTGTCTATAACTGGGCATAAAAAGAACATTTTGCTTAACATCCAGCAACACGGGTGTGATGACGTTTATGAGTTACATCATCACTCCTGTGTCGGGTAAGGGAGCATTCCTTCAGTGTAGGCCATCGATTCGGCCTGAAAACAGTCAGGTCGGATCTGCGGCCTGCACTGAAGGCAGCGGTGGCGACAGCACATACGCCCTCTCTGGCACACCTGCCATAGGTTTGCCATCCCTGTCTTAGGGCAATTTTGTCAATGTTTACAGATTGCACAATACTAAATCTATGGAGTACAACTAAAAGTAAAGCTAACCTAAAGGATACGCAAGAAGAGCAAAACACCTTTTGGAGCAAACTATGTTAAGAAAAACCATCAGGCAAAACCCTGAAATATGCAATTTGCTGAAATAGGCAATATAAAAACAGTGGCTCACCAGAGCAAATTACATAGCAAATCAGGTTGAAAATTTATATATATATATATATATATATATATATATATATATATATATATATATATATATATATATATATATATATATATATATATATATCTCTATCGGGAAAGCCATGAAACATAATAGTATTTATCGTACAACAGTAATGTCTAACTTTTTTTTAGAGAAAAAAAAAAAAATCTGGAAGAGAAGGAAAAATATGAAGGAGAAAACCAGCTTCGGATTTTGCTAGAGAGAATTTGGTAAAATAGTATGTATGTATGTATGTATGTATGTATGTATGATTTTATTTACAAAAGCACCACAAATTTACGCAGCACAGTACAATTTAGCAATACAAATATGTATATTTTTATTTTTAAAGCGCCACAAGGTTACACAGCACTGTACAATCCAACAATACAGTTATAATACAGACAAGGGAACTACATATCAAAGAACAAATGAAGTAAATTACAAGCATATCGTCAAGCAAATACATCACTCTAAGTACCAGGCCATAACTGAATCAAGAGCCTGGAGGTCCCTGCCCCATAGAGCTTACAATGCAAATAGGAAGAAGATTTACATAAACAGGAAGGTAAGAAGTGCAGTAGCATAAAGTGACAGTTCATTTGGCTATAGGTGCCAATTAAATAAGAAAATAAATAAAAAAATACATTTTGAATAAGTTGTTGCATAAATATAAAATATAGACATGAAAACCAGTGCTATTGCTTCAAGCAGTAAGATTTTAATTTAGATTTGAAGATATTGATGGATTGCTCTTGGCGGAGGTAGAGAATTCCAAAGATAAGGACAGCAAGAGAGAAGGATTTAAGATGAGAACAGGCAGTCTTGGTAAGGGGCTTCCGAAGGAGGTTGCCTTGTGAAGAGCGGAGTTGATGGCTAGGCGCATACAAGGAAAGATGTGTAGGGAGGGGCAACAAAGCAAAGAGATTTAAATGTCAAAAGTAGGACACTGTAAATATGTTTATTAATTGGTAGCCAAGGAACAGACAGGAGTTGGGAGAGAGGGAGCAGCAGAATTTAGAATAGGCTGGAGTAGGGAAAGATGGGAAACCAGAAGGTCAGTTAGAAGGGCATTGCAGTAGTCCAAGTGGAATAGGATAGGGCACGCATGAGGGTGTTGGCAGCGGCCAGAGAGAAACGGACGGATCTTGGCAATGTTACGAAGGAAAAAGCAACAGTTTTTTGCAGTGGTAGCAATGTACTTAGAGAAGGAAAGAACAGTCAAGTGTTACTCCAAGACAACATGCAGAAGTAACAGGGTTAATAATGACATCATCAACTGAAATGAGAAAGGAGGGAAAATAATCAGTTCAGTTTTATCAAAATTTAGTACGGCGCCGGTCCATCGAAGAGGAGAAAGCCAGGAGGCAGAAATTTTAGTATTGACTTCAGGTGTTAGTTCAGAGCCAGATAAATACATTTGGGTGTCATCTGCATACAGGTGGTGTTTAAGACCAAACGAGCTGATAACATCACCTACGGAAAATGTGTACAAGGAGAACAGGAGAGGAGCGAGGACAGAGCTTTTAGGCACCCCCACACTAAGCAGGATAAGAGAGAAATGGTCATTATCACAGTAGATAAAGAAGGAGCGATCAGAAAGGTAGGAAGTCAGCCAGTACGCAGCTTGATTATGGACACCAAGCGCATGGAGAATCTGAGCAAGTAGGGGGTGATAGACAGTATCAAATGCAAAGGACAGGTCCAGGAGGATAAGAATAGAAAAAAGTGTCCCTTGTCTTTGGCAATCTGGAAATCATTTGCAAGTTTGCAAAGAGCATTCTCTATATAGTGCGCAGTCTCTATATAGTGCCCTGGCGGAAAACCAGATTGCAAAGGGTCCAGCCGTCAAGGAGATGAAATCTGAGTCTGTATTTCAGGTGTTAGCACAGGAGAGGATAAGTAAATATGAGTATCACCTGCATACAAGTCATGCTGAAGACCAAATGAATTGATGATACCACGCAAGGAAAGAGTGCACAATGAAAACAGAAGGGAGACAAGGACTAAGCCTTGGTGCACCCCCACCCTAAATGGGACAGGAGAAGGGGTGTCATTAGCAAGGGAGGTAAAAAAGGAAATCTGAAGGATAGGAACAAGCCAAGAAGCAGCTTGATTACAGACACCAAGTGCATGGAGAATTTCAATAGGAAGAGAGTGATCAACAGTATCAAATGCAGATGATAGGTCTAGGAGAATTAGCATAGAAAAGTGACCCTTGGCTTTGGCAACCTGGAGAAGCAGTCTCCATAGAGTGCCAGATTACAGAGGGTCCAGGAGATGATACTGGTAATTTCATCTGATGGGTGAACAACCAGAAAATGACTAGACACACGGCAGCCATATGTGGCTGATATTTCAACAATCACTCCACCGATTACTACTGCACTCCTATGGAAGAAAAATCCCTCTGCAAGTCTTTCCCAATTAGATAGACATTGAGTGGTACCATGGTGATAATAAAGTAAACTAATGTGAACTTGCCCTTTAAGTGGAGTAGAGTGGTTGAAACGGCTATTAATATATTTCATCAATAATGCAAACTTACACATTTTTGATCTCCTGGCAACATACTTCAGCAAGATCAGGGACAAACTATTATCTGCAAAAGAAAAGATAACTGTTTAAGGTAGTTAAATAATAAATACTGGTACAACACAAAATTACTTTATTCCTGCAATTGGTTTACATCCAACAACAGTTTACATTTTAATTGAAATGTATTTATGAAGTAAATCCTAATCCAAAGTTACTCTCGTATGGAGTTTTTTTTTTCACCATTCATTCCAAGTTACTTATAAAAGTAATGTTTCTGTTAATTTTTGCCAATTGCTTTTGTGAGCTTAAAAAAAAAAAAAAAATAAATAAAAAAAAAAAAAATACAGTGATACCTCGGAACCGAATTGTTCGAGAACCGAAACAATGAAACCCATAGGAAATAATGGAAACTGGATTAATTCGTTCCAAGCCCCAGAAATATGCCTATTTACTGGCCTAATTTGTATATATGTAGAAAAATATGACAAGAAACAAGAAATAAAAGTATTTATTCAAACAAAAAAAATAAAATTTACTGTACAGTACAGTAAATTGTGTTTCATTTACTGTACCT
>WMED01010527.1:0-15722 GCA_019650415.1 Pipa parva | reverse complement strand
TTCCTCTAAACGTAGAGGATGCCCCCTTGTTATACTTACAGTTCTTGGTATAAATACTGTGGAAGAGATCTCTGTACTGACCCATAATATATTTATACATGGTTATTATGTCACCCTTTAGTAATTGGGTTTTTTTTCTAGGGGAGGGTACAAAGTCTAATTTCCACTACTTGTTTTCTTTGTTGTCCATGGGAGAGGCTGGCATAAATGCAAATGATGCATTTTACAAAAAACAAGTTTGTGGTGGAACTTATGGGAATAAGCTTATACTGAAAATGCCCTGTTTTCTGTCAAGAAGCTACTAGATGCCAGTTAAAAACTCCAAAACAGCATGCTGCAAGAAGTCAGCTTTTATGGTATAAAATGCACAGTAGCTTTCCTGTTTCTTTAGGTTTGTTTTCTAACCCGCTGAACTGTTAGTGTTCTCTCTAGAGTATTCCTGAAGCAGGAGAAGTGCATAATTTCTGGTCACATGACTGATGCTGGAAACTGACGTAATCTTGCTGGTCCATTAAAATGTCACTATTTGAAGCTGTCTTTTATCTAATACTAGGCTTAGAACCTATTGCATTTCTTTAGTTACGCTTGAATAATTTTTTTCGGCAGAAAATTGTGAATTTCTGCTAGGCTGATAATTTGGTTGGTATGTACATGCTAGTTTATAATAAAAATGACATCCCTCCTATAATCACTAAGCCTTTATTCGTGCGTTTATTTACTTTCAAACTACAAACCCATCCCTCCGCCACCAGTGAAAACTGTCAGTTGATTCCCAACCCCCTCCTTAAAGCTGGTTATTCCAAAATTTTGTGCTATATCTTATTTGTTTAATAATTGTATTTGTCACCGGTTGCACACATGCCTTCGAAGAAAAGTTCATTCTTAAAGTATAGGACGGTTATAATGTGACAAGTAGCTGGGGCAACTTTTAGTGAAAAAAAATCAAGCAATTGATTGTAATGTAACTGTCAAGTTTGCAGTGTGACTAGGGAACTGTTGGTGGAGCTGATTCTGATTTCTAATGGTATCCCTGCCTTCTCCCTTACACTTCTGTTTTTATGTCTCTGCGTTTTGGTGGGGTAGGGTACAGTGGTGGTCTATGTTGCTAGGAAGGATATACCACTGAAATGGTTTTGCAAGATAAGATTTGCATTCTGATTACGTCTAGTATACCACTACTCCAGAGAGAAGGTGGGAACTTCTTGAGTGGCTTATGGATGAAGTTGGCATGGGAATAACTATCACAGAATTACAATTTCTGAGGTTTTGTACCTTGCTTGTTTGGACTAATTTATTCTGTTATAGTGAGTGCTTTGACCTGCCCTCACAAAGAAATGAGAGTTTGAAAAAAACCTTGGATGGCTCAGAACAGGTTGATTCTGTATGAATGTGAAGGATGGGGTGGGCCATAAGCTGTCTTGACATCTTTCAAGCTGACATAAACCAGTAAGACATCCTGCTTAATTACAACTACACTGCCACACCTGCACCTTTTGCCTGGGTAATTATACAGCTTGTAATATTATGACGTTCTCTATCCATAGCCATCAAATTTAGACTGGATGCTGCAAAACAAAGTGGCTAATTGTGGGAGATGGCTTTTAATGTCTGGCTTTCCCTGTCTTAGACAGTAGTGCATTTGGAGAAATTCATGCTGTTATTCCGCAATTACTGAATTCTAAGCATAAGAGGAAAACTGTCAATAAATATGGGATTCCTTTGGACTGTGACCTACAAAAAGTGTTGAGCACTCTTTAAACTCTGAGATGTGTGGTTTGTTGTTAATTGCAACCCTCTCTTCTAAGCCATAGAACCCGTTATTACCCGACATGAATTCTTGCTGTTTCACATATCCCACATGGGTAAACTTCCTTGCTTAAGGGGTTCTCCATATTTGAAGGGGCATTAGACACTCCTTATAAGCGAGGTCTATGAAGAAGGAAGCTTAACTTGGATAGCTGCAAGCTCTTTGCTTAAAATGCTAAAAGGGGTTAAATAGATTCTACTGGTATACATTCCTGTTAAAATCTTTCTGAACAGTCCCATTTTACACTAAATAGTGTTAGGAACCTTTTATGGTTCTGCTTGCTCCCATCTGATTGAAAAAAAACATGCAAAAAAAAAAAAAAAATCACTTGCAGATGCACTGTACATTCTAACCAGCACAGTTTGACAGTTACATTTTAGAAATCATCTTAAGGCATTACTGTATCTGGATAAATTGCCAGTTGCATGCATGGTTAAAGCATAAACATGTATTTTGAGAATCTTGATACAGAGGCCATAGATTCCCTTTTAAAGCTAGCTAATTGTCATTTTAGCCATCCATGCTGGGTGTTTTGTTTTTTTTGTGTGCAAAATCCCTATTGTACAAACTCACAAAATGAATCTTGATCACCAAATGTTTTTTTCCTTTTGGAGTGTTTGCTTTTAAAGTTCATTGACATATACTCGATGTCGCGCTACAGTCCTTCTGTACATAGTTCCTTGATTGTTTTAATGTTTAATAACAGTTTCTTGTCAATCAGGCCATCAGAATATTGAAGTAGGGCAGGGGACGTCATCATGGGGGACGACAGTGAGTGGATGAAGCTTCCAGTTGACCAGAAATGTGAGCACAAGGTATGCACCGATTTGGCAAATCATAGGTGTTTCCATTTGCCAGGTTTGCATTTCTTGAGCGATGGCACCCTATGTTTATACCACAACAGGTAAAATGGCTGCAACCCCCACTGATTTCAACACACCATGCACTGGTGACTTTTCTAGCTGGCTTTATAGTGACCATGCATTTGGAGACTTTCTTTACAGACCCCCACTCCGGAAAACAAAATGTAGAAAGGTCACCTTATTTTACAGAAGAAAATGCATTTCCTTGAATGCTTGTTTAATTCATTTAAGATCTATAAAATGCTTATAATGTTGAACTGGACAAAAATGTAATTTAAACATTAATGACTTGAGAATGCGTTTTTTCATTGTGCCCTATGTCTCCCCCCCCCCCCCCCCCCCCCCCCCCCCCCACACACACACACAGGTTTGGAAAGCAAGATTAAATGGTTACGAAGAGGCTGTAAAACTTTTCCAAAAGATAGTTGATGAGAAGAGTCCAGAATGGTCCAAATACCTCGGTCTGATCAAGAAATTTGTGATAGAATCCAATGCAGTCGCACAGTTAAAGGGATTAGAAGCTGCCCTTGTCTTCATAGAAAATGCTCATGTTGCAGGAAAGTAAGTATCTCTCAGTGAGCGAATATGAGGCATATGGTGGTAGATCTTTTTCTAATTTGGCTGGGGTACCTATCCAAGGTGCCTTTTTTTGGTGAATGGAAATGTGTGAAGTAGAAAAAGGATTATGAATATTATATATATATATATTTTTTTTTTTTTTTTTTCATTCTTCTCCATCTTCCTTCTTAAGGACCACTGGAGAGGTGGTCTCAGGCGTTGTCAACAAAGTATTCAACCAGCCAAAAGCACGAGCGAAGGAGCTAGGAATGGATATCTGCCTGATGTACATAGAGATTGAGAAAGCAGAAGCAGTCCAAGAAGAGCTGCTTAAAGGTCTTGATAACAAAAACCCTAAGATTGTGGTTGCATGCGTAGAAACTTTAAGGAAAGCACTTAGGTGAGTGACTTCTATCCTTCTGCTTGTTTCGCTTTCTCCCCATGCGCCAATCCTTAGTTGTTGGTTTTTTTTTTTTTTCCTCCTTCAGTGAATTTGGCTCCAAAATTATGACCCTCAAGCCAATTATTAAAGTGTTGCCAAAGCTATTTGAGTCTCGAGAGAAGGCTGTTCGAGATGAAGCCAAACTACTGGCGGTGGAGGTCTACCGTTGGATTAGAGATGCACTAAGGCCCCCCTTGCAAAACATCAATCCAGTACAGGTTAGTGAAACTTAAATGTATTGACTTTCAGTCCTTCTGAAACAGCTGCTGCATTTAAATAGAAATGAATACATGTCTCTATTGCCTGCAGGCTTAGTGCTTTGTAAAATGTTGTTGCCTAGCCAGTTATACATACTGTTTGTGTGTATGAAATAAATAACTATCTTTATTTTTGACTTAGCTAAAAGAGTTGGAGGAGGAATGGGTCAAGCTTCCTCAGTCTGCTCCCAAACAGACTCGTTTCTTGCGATCCCAACAAGATCTGAAGGCGAAGTTTGAGCAGCAGCAGGCGGCAGGGGATGGCGAAGGTGTGTCCTGTTTTGTCTTTGGTTTTTAAAACCAATTTTTAAGCCAGTACCACAGTACAAAATACTGGGTTGTACAAAGTTGAGGATTTCTATTTATTTTCAGTTTACAAACTTCCATTTTTAAATACTGTGATTTATACTGTTATCTTTAGAGGATGATGGTGAAGAAGAACCTGTTCCACAGGTAGATGCCTATGAGCTTCTGGAAGCTGTAGAGATTCTTTCTAAATTGCCCAAAGATTTCTATGATAAAATTGTAAGTACAGCTGGGTAATAGAGAAGAATGTGTGTGTGTGTGTGTTGCAGCTAGCTAGTTAAATATAAATTGAGAATAAACTTTCATTAAAACAAAATTTCCCTACAGGAGGCCAAAAAGTGGCAGGAGAGGAAAGAGGCCCTAGAAGTTGTTGAAACCCTTGTCAAAAATCCCAAAATAGAGGCTGGCGATTATGCGGACCTTGTAAAAGCCCTTAAAAAGGTAAAGGGGCATTTAGAGTATGAAACTTGGCTAAAAGAAATAATTCCAATTAACTGTGAAGGATCTGGGAGGGTTTTGTGGGTAAGCAGTAAAACTACATGAAGGGGGGTATATCTGAATATGATCACTGTGGTTTCCTTAATATCTGCAGGTAGTTGGAAAGGACACCAATGTTATGCTTGTGGCCCTTGCTGCGAAATGCCTTGCAGGGCTGGCAGCTGGTCTCAGGAAGAAGTTTGGATCCTATGCTGGACATGTGAGTTTGGGGGTTTTCTGACCTACTTCTGTGTCTCTAGACGTAGTGAAACCCTTTATTTAAAGGGAGTTAATGATTTCATTAAATTCCCCCTTGGGCTGTTTTTACATGGTTTCCCATGTGCCCTATTTTCAGCAGTGTGGGATCTGACTGAACCCCCTTGCAGCATCTTCCTGCTGCTGCCTGTGTGCTTAAATCTCTCTTTTTGCAGTCCTCTTAATCCACCACTTCTTGCACTGTCTGTTCCCGTTATAGTTAAATTATTTGCAGTATTTCTATCATGGTACAATCCCAATACAGAGATTCAAGGTTAATACCCAAAACAGGAAGATCAACTGTATTGCCATTTGGTGGTTTTTAATGAACACTTGTTTGATTTTAAGCAGTCATTTGTCCTTTAAACAACCCCACTTATGCTGGTTTGGGTTCCTTTTTAGGCCACTGTTCATATAGTATTGGGGTAGCTGAATTACTTTGCATATTGCAGGTCGTGCCAACAATTCTAGAGAAGTTCAAAGAGAAGAAGCCCCAGGTTGTCCAGGCTCTCCAAGAAGCAATAGATGCAATTTTTCTTACAGTTGAGTATCCTTAGAATTGATAGTTTGAATTCTCACCCTTTTCCTATATTTCAGGGGTCACTGAACAATTTGCTTTTTATTCTAGACTACAATACAGAACATTAGTGAAGATGTCCTTGCTGTTATGGACAACAAGAATCCAACAATAAAACAGCAAACATCTCTTTTCCTTGCAAGAAGCTTTCGCCACTGCACACCCTCCACGCTCCCTAAGAGCTTGTTAAAGCCTCTTTGTGCCGCACTTCTGAAGGTAAGCGGCTTGCATGACTGAGGAATTACCTGTTCCATACCTTGGCATTTCCGTTGAGTTGCTGTAAAAAACTCATGATGGAGAATAATAGGAGAATGTTTAGTGATATAATGCTGTGCTCTTCGTGGGGAGTTAAAAAGCATGAGGTCTAAAATCTTGGTGTGAAACAGGATTCTCTGAAGTCTTGTAGCTGATGCAATTTTCTTTTTCTTGCCGCAGCAAATAAATGATTCTGCCCCCGAGGTGAGAGATGCTGCTTTTGAGGCCCTTGGCACAGCGCAGAAAGTAGTTGGTGAAAAAGCAGTCAACCCTTTCCTTGCAGATGTCGACAAGCTTAAATTAGAGAGAGTACGTATACAGTGGGAGACTGAATGTTTGAACACTTGCCCATTGATGGCCAGAAGCTTTAATCTACTGTGGTGTGCATTGAAAAATGTATCGGAAATAAGATGATCAGGGCAAGGGGTTATGACCGGTCTTCAGATACCAGAGCATTAAAAAAAAAGTTCATATTCGGACTTTCTGTAACTTGTTTCTGTCCCATTTCAGGAATGGCATCTGATGTCTTGTGGGAACAATGGCTTTTATGCCTCAAGTAACTGACTTGGATCCTTTCTATTAACAGATAAAAGAATGTGCAGATAAGGTAGAATTGGCCCATGGTAAAAAGGGAGGTGCTGGTCCTAGTGAGAAGAAGGAAGCCAAAGCATCTGCTGCCGCCCCAGGAAAACCAGTGCCAAATCAGGGGGCATCTAATGAGAAGGAGACCAAAGACACAGCCAAACCATCTTTAGCTAATAAAAAGGCCCCTGCTGCTAAGGTACGTTTGGCCTCTCCTGTGCATGTGGATATGTCTTCAATGCTCTGGCCACAAATTGGCTATGTACCATTATTTTCTTACTTTTTACAGCCCGGTGGACCTGTAAAGAAGGCCAAACCACCTACAGCTTCAGGAGGGGCTGCCAAGGGCAAGAAAGGAGCAGAGACTAAAGAGACCATCGAGCAGGAACTTTCTGTAAGTCGGCCTAGACTGGATACTAGAAATCTTCTGGCCTGCTGAAAAAGAACATTGCTGCCAGATTGTTTTGATGACAAGACTGTCAATACTAAATTCTGTTCTCTTGTAGCCAGAGGCTTGTGAAGAGAGAGCAGCTGCTGTGCTGCCTGCCGCCTGCATGCAGCAGCTTGATAGTAGTAACTGGAAGGAGAGACTGGCCAGCATGGAGGAGTTCCAGAAGGTAATGCATCATTCCCAGTGATTAGGGCCTGAAACTAAGGGCAAGTGTCTTAATTGATGTCTTTCCCCAGGCTGTGGAGACTATGGAGAGGAATGAGATACCCTGTCAAGCACTTGTGAAGATGCTTGCCAAGAAACCAGGCTTCAAGGAAACAAACTTCCAGGTGTGTTGAAAACATGGACTGCGTAGACTAAATAAATAGTCCAACTTTGTTTCATAGCATCCATTAAACTCCTGCGCAGCGCTATTCAAAACAAGTGCTAAACCTTTGTGAGGCAAAATGTACTAAAAAATTTTATTTTATTTTTTTTTTTGTCCTTTTTGACTATAGGTTATGCAGATGAAGCTACACATAGTGGCTCTAGTTGCCCAGAAGGGCAATTTTTCAAAGACCTCCGCAAATGTAGTATTGGACGGGCTGGTGGACAAAGTGGGAGATGTCAAATGTGGAGGAAATGCTAAAGAAGCATTGAGCAGCATTGCAGAGTCTTGCTCATTACCCTGGACTGCAGAGCAGGTAAGATCTTTTGGGTCAAGACTTTAAAGGTGTATTAGCTGAGTTAAACCCTCCCCCTTCCCAATTGCTTGACCTACAGGTCCATGAGGCCAGGCAAGGGAATTCTGGAGTTAATAGCAGAAGAGCTAACCAATAAGCAGTGCATTTAATTTTTTTTTTTTTTTTTTTTTAATGCTTTTATTTTGGGAGAAGTATTGAAATTAGATGTATTATCTTTACTTCCCGTTCCAGTTTTAGACAGTCTTGTCATTTGTCCTTCTTGAACTATTAGGTGGTGTCGCTGGCTTTTGCACAGAAAAATCCAAAGAACCAGTCGGAAACCTTAAACTGGCTCTCCAATGCGATCAAAGAGTTTGGGTTTGCTGGGTACGTGCGCCAGAACTTGTTTTATAGCAGTAAACATTCCCTATTCATGTTGTAAAGACGTAATAGGAGTAGGTTTCATTCATGATAGACTGCACTCTCTCTCTTTTTCTCTCTAACTCTCCTCTCATAACTGCACAAGCTTCATCCACATTATTATTAGTGTAGTATAATGAGGGGCACACTCCTAGGATACAACAGTTCACTAAATGTTGTAGGTGGGAGTTAACTCTCAGGAATAGCAACTAACTGATAGGTCATATAGGGTATATGACTTAATCAAATGAACATGCAGGAATAATCTATACATGTAAGATATAAAATCCTAACTGTAGAGGAAACAATGCAAGCATGGTAACGGGCTTACTAAGCATATGCAGTAAAATACCAATATACAAATACACTTCAATATGCATTGCTGCATTAGGAATATATATGTACATAACAGCGGTTGTGTGTGTGTATATAAGCCATTATGTGCCCATCAGGCCGATGACTTCCTGCTTAACAGGTGGAAGTCCTGTGACATGCAAGGAGCACTGGAAACGTTATTAGTCTAGTAGTTTATCTAAACCACTTGCCATGTATATGAATTGGCCAATAGAGGGAACCATTGTCATGTAAAACTATAGAGACGTTAACAATGAAATGTAAACATGGAATACAACAGACCTAAACTAAACATTGCTGGGGGAAAACCTAGGCTTTACAGCACCATTTTACTTTAGGATATTTGTATGTTTATTACTAGGTCATACAGTTTTCAGCAACATTGTTAGTTTATTACTTGAAATCCTGGTAGTGTTAAATTTTTTTAAAATTTTTTTCTAGGCTTAATGTCAAGGCATTTATTAGCAATGTGAAAACTGCACTTGCAGCCACGAATCCAGTAAGTATAATCTGTGTATAAGTCACCGTTCCACCCCCCACCTTGCACTGCCTAACAGCATTGCTGCATCCTAACAGGCCATTAGAACATCCGCCATCACCTTGCTGGGTGTAATGTATCTGTACATGGGTGCTCCGCTGCGCATGTTCTTCGAGGAAGAAAAACCTGCATTACTTTCACAAATTGATGCAGAGTTTGAGAAGGTAATGACCGTGCTTGATCAAACATTATAATCAGACCTTTAAAGAATTGCTTGGACCAGTCTAAACAGTCTCCTTAACCAATGTCTTTCAGATGAAGGGGCAAACACCCCCAGCACCAACAAGGGGCTCATCCAAGCATGGCTCTGGTGGGGATGAGGGCGAGGAAGGAGGGGATCAGGAGGAGGAAGCACCTGCTGATGTCATGGATCTCTTGCCAAGGGCTGAAATCGGGTAAATACTTTGTGTACATAAACCTGATCTTTGTAATTTTGAGTGAGATTACATTACAGGGGATTCTCTTCTTGCAAGTTTTGACAGTGTAGCATTTACAACAAGACTATTCTTGACATTCTTTTGTATTCCCAATCCTATTCTTGGCAAGACAAAAAGAAAAAGGTGTGAATAAAGTCAGTTTGGCAAAGCACATGGAGTTTTAGACAATATGAAACCGCGTTTCCCTTTGACTCGGTAATGCCTCAGAAGTTTTGCCGGAAATGGCACAGGCAAATAGCTCTTTAAATTGAATCTGCCTCTTAGTGGTTTACTATTGTTGCTGTGTAATTGTAAGTAATGCAGCACCAGTTGCTTGCGCGCACTGTAATACTTTGGCTCCAGAGTGCTATGAGCCATGCAATGCCCACCTAAGCTTTGGAATAATTTACAAAGCACAGAGGTGAATTTTGGGGAAAAATACCTGCACCTCCAAACTTTAGCTTCATAAAACTAAGCAGGCAGGTTTAAGAACTTTGCAACAAAACTCCCAATTAAACAAAACTATTTATTCACTTGGGCTCTGCACCCTATCCGAGAATAATTCAATGAGTCTCTGTTGCATTTTGTTACATGACTACCCTGGAGTCTGAGAGTTTTGAGTTTTTGTGTCTCTGCCTCCAAAGTGTGGCTACTACTTTGTGCTTAGATGTACACTTGGCAATAACCTGATGTATATGGTTCATGATTAAAGTGTAAGTAAAGTTATTGACCAAACTATACATATATATTATATTTATAATGTATAAATATAAACTGAAACATTTAAAAGTAAAAACTGTTTTGTTTTTCAGTTCTCACATCTTAATCTTGTAGCCTATCTCCCCTGCATTTCTGTGTACTTGCTTCCTGTAATAGTGTCGAGAAGCCCCGCCTTTAATGAGGTCACACATATTCTGCTAGTGCATGCTTAGTAATCTGATACTTTCCTCTCACTGCTAAGCCCTTAGGCAATGAATTCAGACACTCTGTGTCTATTTTTAAGATAAGAGAATGTGAGGGGTGGGGGTGTGGCCAGGAAGGAGGAACATTTTACAGAGGAATTGAAAGTGCTGCACAGTGAAGAAGTGAGAGAGGATTTTACTAATTGTTTTTACACTTTACAATACTTTAATGGGGCAAACTTTATAAATAGGGTTTACTTACACTTTAATAACCATTGCGTTGTGAGAGCTTTGCATCTACAACTGTCTATTGATTTTAGTTTGATTATTTAAATGTTATAAAGCATCTTGGAAGACCCAGGAACACTGGTAAAAGGTACCTACCTCTTCATCAGGAGCCAGAACATTCCAGCCCAGAGAACCCTGCAGGGTCCTTTTACTCCCAGTCTTGGCTCTTGTATGATACATACCCAGGCTCTTTAAATGTAGGCAGCGTTGGCTGTTTGACGTCTGTGAGCAAGAATTTGTGTGCTGGCTTATAGAAGTAATGCTTCATATTATCTCTGCTTATTTTAGTGACAAAATTACATCTGAACTGGTGTCAAAAATTAGTGACAAAAACTGGAAGATTCGAAAGGAGGGTCTTGATGAAGTCTCTACCATTATTAATGAGGCCAAATTCATCCTGCCGAACATTGGGGAGTTGCCTATTGCACTAAAGGGTCGTCTGAATGACTCCAACAAAATTCTGGTAAATTATGCTTTAAAATATAATTATGACTTTTTTTCTGTTCAAAATTTTGAATTCTTATTGATCCTGTATAGGGCTGCAACATTTTCTGTCTAGGAACTTCCATCTGTAATTGTCTTAAAGTCCATAGAAGTGAGATGCACTTTGCATTTGCAGCACAGGGGGACTGACTTGACCATACATTACTTGTCCTGCTACTAAAACAAACTGGATCGTTTATTTTCCTAACAGGTTCTGCAGACCCTTACTATACTACAGCAGCTTTCTACTGCCATGGGGCCCAACATTAAACAGCATGTGAAGAACCTTGGGATGCCAATTATAACTGTTCTAGGAGATAGCAAGGTAAGTGCAATTTGATGTGAGGACTTCGTAAAGAAATTCTGTACCTGTGTACATTTTCTGTCTGAGACTGCTAAACAGTCTTATTTCAATCCAAAGTTCTGTGCACAGAAAAACATAAATCGGGGTGGAAGAAATGTAGTTTTGGTTTATAAGATGTTGTTTTTATTTATTTTTTTTTTTGGGGGGGTGGTTCAAAGAGGCTGTATAATCTTTCTAGAAGTGCAGAGATGGTTGACTCTGAGATAGGCTAGGTTCACAGTTGCGTATTGCGCATAATACACTAGTGTGAATAAAAAATATACGGTATCTTGTTCCGGACAAAATGCAGATAGATGGATGGATGGATAGATAGATATATAATTTTTTTTTTTTTTTTTTGGTCACACTAGTGTATTATGTGCTGTGCATAATACACTAGTGTGAATCTAGCCTTAAGGTGTAATGGTAGCTGGTACAGATTAGAATCCTGGAACGTTCATGCTTAGTTATTGTGGGAAGAGTGTCTGGTCAATCCCAGATCACATCAGGATAAGTGACCGTAAGGAACCCTTGATGCCTAAAGGAGATGGAACCCTGGGATTTGGGGAACTGTATATAATATATTTGGTTTGAGTTGCATGCAGTCATTTGAACTGTTTTTGCTTTGGTTTGTTGGAAATCCGGTTTTATTACACATGCCTGGTAATGGTCTATCATTGAGATAAATCCCTGTGAGTACTACAAGTGCACATGTGCCTTTGCATAGCCCTAGGGGTTACTTTTAAAACTGCTGTTTTGAAACGGTAAACACTATGTTGTTTCTTTCAGGCCAATGTAAGGGCTGGAGCCCTGGTAGCCCTCAATTCCTGGGTGGAACAAACTGGTATGAAGGAGTGGTTGGAAGGGGAAGACTTATCAGAGGAGCTGAGAAGGGAAAACCCTTTTCTAAGACAGGAGGTAAATCCTTTTTGCACTCTGACCAACGAACAATACTGTACTGGTGATGCTTCACTTGCTACCACTGAAATGTCCCTTTTATAAACTCCACTTTATTTACCTCCTTTCCAGCTGTTGGGCTGGCTGACAGAAAAGCTGCCTTCCCTCCGCACCGTACCCACTGACTTGCAGCTCTGCGTCCCTTATTTGTTTGCCTGCCTGGAGGATCGGAATGGGGATGTGCGGAAGAAAGCACAGGAAGCGTTGCCAATGTTCATGATGCATATTGGGTTTGAAAAAATGTCAAAGGCTACAAGCAAGTTAAAGGTATGTACTTGAGTATTTCTTTTACTGTTCCCTTCTGTGACTTCACTAGCAGCTCTCAATCTGGGCTAGTTAAGACTTTACTGCTGACCTTGTGAAGGTGACTTGTTTGCATATTTCCCTGGGAGCATTTTTGTTTTGTTTTTTTTAACGTAATTCTCTAATGACTTCTATTTGCAGGTTATTTTACTGGAAGACGTACTCCTTTTTATTCATGCCGTATTGTAATTTTCTTGCTAAATTATCCTGCATGTTCTTTGCAAAATGCCACTTAAGTGACGGTTATTCAAAATGTTTATTTATTTTTTTCTCTCCTGCCATTACTAGCCAGCGTCCAAGGATCAAGTCATTACCTTGCTGGAGAAGGCAAAAACGAACATGCCAGCTAAACCGGCTGCTCCTGCTGGCAAAGCTTCTGCCAAACAGCCAACAATCACTGCACCAACACAGGTGTCTGCCCCAGCAGCAGGTAAAGGAAACCACTTGACCTTTAAGTCTAGTTGCTATATATTCTATCTCATGGCCTCCTTTAAGTCTAGTTGCTATATATTCTATCTCATGGCCTCCTTTAAGTCTGATCCCTCGTATTGTAAAACGTTCTTTTTGAAAGCTACAGCTTAAAAAAAAAAAACAATCAGAAGTTCTGTGTTGTGGATGAGACGGAGCAAGTGTGTAGCATTTGTAGTACAGGGTCTCTTCTCTTTCTGTGCCTCTATTCAAAATAGTGGGGAATTGAGTAATAAAGGAGTACATTTTTGTTGACTAGGAACACTGATTTGCCTCCTTTCAAGTAATGTCCTTAGGAACCTGAGCCTACCACTTCGCAGCCATTAGGTGACTGAGAAATGAACTGGCAGGTTCCTAGAAACAGGCATGAACATGGATTAAAACAAACTTCTGTTCCCCCTTTTAGCTTGTTCGGATTCCGGATCTTCAACATCTGAATACAAACCAGATCCCAAGAAGAATAAACCAGCAGGCCCGGCTTCAAAATCAAAGGTAATAAACAGGCACTCTTGACAGAGACCTTGCAGTCGCACATACTCTATCTATTTTACGATGTAGTTGGTTTAATGGTCCCCAACAATGACCGGTGTCGTTTTTGTGGGGTTTTTTGTTTCTGATCCAGGGAATGTGTTAATGTGACTTGTGAAATGTCCTAAAATGCTGCTTTTATTAAAAGAACTCAAAGCCCTTTCTCCATAGACCCAATCAGTCTCTTCTGAGGGTAACACCAGCCTGACCCCATCCAAAGCTAACACCAGTCTTACCAAAGCCAAACCGGCTAAACAGGTATTAGAAATGTGGCGACAGTTTGGCACAGGTTTTGAGCTGAAGTGGTTTACACATTGGCAGTACAATTTCTGCACCCCTGGGATTTAAACACTTTATCCCCCTCCCCTCTTTACTGTCTAAAGATTGTATGCACTTGTTTAGTTTAAAAGGACAGAAACCTTGTCTAAACATTGCTTTCTTGCATAAACCTGAGCCACCAATGTATTGCATCATATGACATCCTATTTTTTTTATTCTGATTGGTTATGGGGGGACCTGCTTCGTTTCTATTTTAAGGAGGTGCTCCCACAGGAAAATATTCGCATTCTAAAAGCCAGTTTTGTGCAAGTGAAGTGTCTAGGCATTTAGGTCCTGTTCATATTTCACTTGGTTATTCTGGAAACCTCTGCAGGAGGATGATGAGCTGCACACAGGAGAATGACTGTATGGTATACAGCCATATCTCTCCGAGCCATGCTGGTGACAAACCTACGTGCACAGGGGCCAGCTGACTCCGTTATGCTTCTGGATATGCCAGGACGTACAATGCTGCAGCCAATGTCAAATCTTAAGTCCTATATGGTAAAATAGTCTCTCTCTCATCTTAAGGCTGTGTCTGCGAAAAAGGTGCCAACAAAGCCAAATGTAAAAGACGAGGAGGACAAGTCTGGTCCAATCTTCATTATTGTTCCTAATGGAAAGGAACAACGTGTAAAGGAAGAGAAGGCGCTGAAGGTAAGATCGGTTAGGTGTTTTTCACATTGTTTTATCAGAGGCTGGAATAGTCGGTTAAGCTGGTCCATTTATTTAAAGGGTTTTGCAATGTACGGATTAGTTTTTATACAGTCCCCCCCACTCCCCCTGGAATCTTTAGTTCTGGACAGTCTTTAATTGTGCTACATCACCTTTGAGTCTATACTTACGACATAACTGCCTTTAGTCTCTGATTTCCTATTGTACAGTGTTGTATGTATAATTTTATTTATAATGCGCTTCTAATTTACACAGTGCTGTACAGTTCAGCAATACAAGTATAATAAAGACATGGGAGAATAGTGCATTGAACAAAAAAGTAAAATATCACAAGCATCCTTCGCTTAAAATGTGAGGTTGACATGAGGGTGGAGGTCCCTGTCCCATAGAGCGTACAATCTAAATGGGAGGAAGACTTGAATGCACAGAAGGGTAATAAGAGCTGTAACAAAATGCAGAAACGCTGGTCAATAAATACAAATACTAAGCATAAATAACTAGGTATGGATACAATATAATTTATACATGTAAATCAGTGTTGGGGGAATGTTAGAATTTTTTTGAAATCTCCCCCCTCCCCCAAAACACTATGTAAAATGCGGTTTTAGTTGTCCATTATATTGAGAATCTGCCAGTTTTACAGTGCTCTGCATTCCAAAAATATACAGTGGGATTAAACAATCTGTAAGGGTAAAATTGCTTCCTGCACATTGTATATGTGAGAAGCTTTCCAGCCTTTTAAATTTGTTCTCCGTTATTGTTTAAGGTCCTGAAATGGAACTTCACTACCCCGCGAGATGAGTACATAGAGCAACTCAAGACTCAGATGTCGACCTGCATTGCCAAATGGCTACAGGATGAGCTCTTCCATGCAGACTTCCAGCATCACATAAAGGGCTTGGCTGTGATGACGGAGGTGAGTAAACGGCACTTTTGGTGTATCGGAGGAATGTTTGCTTTGTTCTTTAAGAACAAGTAACACCAGAAATGTAAATTACTTGATTGTGAGTTGCGTTATATATTATATATATATATATATATATTTTTTATTTTGTTTTGTTATTCTTCTTTGCTTATTGTGTCCATCTTTCTGATTCGTAAGCAAATTATCCTGTTTTCCTTGGAGCTTTAGATAATGTGTATTCATGAAATGCCTTGAAAGCTTCATTTACAAAAGATAGATGCAAATAGAAGAGCAACACAAACCAATAAAAATTGGGGATTCGCGCTCACTTTT
>WMED01010526.1:356-15723 GCA_019650415.1 Pipa parva | reverse complement strand
CAGGTCATTGACCACTGCCTCTGAGTAGATGGAGGAATAGGCAGTGATCGGCAATGGATGCCATTTAGAAAAAAATGTTAACCAAAACTTGGGAATTGGCTTGCGTTTCCTGTATTATTAATGGTACCCGTTTTATTTATTTATTTTTTTTAGTGTCCCTTTAAAAACAGACTTATATAGGAAATCCATGGGTAAAAATAACGTATTGCTTGCCAATAGCTATCACTGCCCACATATTATTAGAGCAATAACTAAAGGACAGTTTTTGCCTCTACTGATATATAACAATACACTCAGAACTAACTGTTTGGTTCAACCAAAAGAGGGTAAAGCAACTTTTAACCTGAACAATATACAACAATGAAACTGAAACATCTGTCATGGCTAAATTGGACCAGCCTGGAGGCCAATCTTCATTAATTGCACATTGCACCAGTAAGAACAGAGTGTGAAGGTTCAATTAGCAGGGTAAGAGCACAGTTTTACTCAAAATATTGCAATGCACACAACATTATGGGTGACATAACAGAGTTCAAAAGAGGACAAATTGTTGGTGCACGTCTTGACGGTGCATCTGTGACCAAGACAGCAAGTCTTTGTGATGTATCAAGAGCCACAGTATCCAGGGTAATGTCTGCACACCACCAAGAAGGGCGAAACACATCCAACAGTATTAACTGTGGACGCAAGAGGAAGCTGTCTGAAAGGGATGTTCGGGTGCAAATTCAGATTGTATCCAAAAAACATAAATCCACAGCTGCCCAAATCACAGCAGAATTAAATTAAATGGCCGCAAAAAGAGGCCCTACACCATACTTAATTATTTTAATACTTAAAATTATTGTGGTCTAAAACTGGGTGTTTCTGTTTCATTGTCTAAACCCTGTAGCTAATTTGGTTAAAGAAGTACCCAGAGAAGAAACATTTTGAAAATGAAAAAAGATAATTTGGAAAGATTAACCTTTGAATCACTTTATCCCAATACTAGCAATTCTATAGAAAAAGCTATTAGAAGATTTTGCCCCATTTTACAGCGTGACAAAGAGGTTGTACAGTGAAAGTTCTACTGTGACTCTGATTTATCTAAAATAACTTCTTTACAAGCTGCACATATTAGTAAAAAAAGGGGCACATTCGCTTGTATGTCATGCATCTGCTGCAACTCTATTATTTTAGATAATAGTATTAACCATCCCAGGTCTAGCAAGAAATTTCATTTTCTTCCATTATGCCACCTATCTAACTCAGAATGTAGTTCATGCTCTAAAATGCCCCTGCAATATACATAGGTAGGACCAGGGAAAGTTCTAGCACTGGGCAATGTGGGCGACTGCCCAGGGCACAATTTGAAGGGCGCTGTCACCCACCGCAAACGTATCTCCTCCAGTGTTCCAGCGACGCTCCTCTTCTGAGCGCCGCTCCACTCATTGTGGAGGGGCTCTCCGAGGAGGAGCGTCACTGGAAAACTGGAGGAGGTGAGTGGGGGACGCCGGGCGTGTGTGTGCCGGGGGGGGTGTATGCCCGGGGGGAGGGGGAGCCAGGACACCCATAGGGCCAGAACCGCCCCTGGGTAAGACCTCTAGAGGTATAAAAGAAATGATAAAAGAATATAAAAGGCAAAGTTATAAATTTCAAACCAAAACATCTAATACCTTGTACAACTGTTTCACGACACTTCTCTGACAGGAAACACCAAGCTTCACAGCTTAAATGGTTAATTCTAGAAGTACTTAAAGGGGATCTATACTGTTTAGCAAATAAATGTAGTTTATGTAATAAAAAGTGGTTACTATAGATACAAACAAATAAACTTAATTTTTCAACATAAAACTCAGTGGGAGTGGTTTTTCCTTCTGAACAGGAAACTACTCTGTAGCACAGTGATTGGTTCTCTCTCTTTTATGCAAATCTTCATTCCAGCCCCTTCACATACAGGAAATGTGTATCTTTATTTTCTTGATAAGAACTTACATCACTCCTAAATATAAAGTTCACATCTGTTCTGGAGCAGATACTGCTTAAAATTTTGAATGGAGGAAAGACTACATAAAATATCTAGGCATCAACCTCACTAAACACCCAGCACTTCTATTCAAACATAATTATCCCACTATGTTAACCAAAATAAAACAGGAAGTTAAAGCATTTAAAATGAACTACATATCATGGCTGGGATAGAATCTCAGGGTTGAAAATGATAATCCTTCCCAAAATATTATATGTGTTAAGGAACATCCCAATAATACTACCCAAGCAATACACACAGAACCTACAAAAAGTCACATTAAAATTTATTTGTGCACATAAAGCAAAGATAATCTCTAGAAAGATCATCCACCACCCTAAAATAAATAGAATTTTGGTGGTGCCAAACATTACATGGTACCAACAAGCAATAGTATTAGAACAAATAAAGAACATACACAATATAGAATCAGACCAAAAATGGACAGAAATAAAAATACAATCCTGTGGGCACACAGAACTAATGTACATGATCTGGGACACCAAAAACAAACATCACATCACGACAAACATCCTCTATTTAACCAGAGAAACCATCACTATATGGAGGAAAATGAAAGTTCACCAATCAGTCCGCTTCTACCAATAGCAGCACTAGCACATTACATTCCAAACACAAATTATGGGACATGGGTGGAAAAAGGAATCACACAAATAAATCAATTAATAGAAAAAATGCACCTAAAATCATTTTTACAACTACAAAATGAGTACACACTGCACAAATCTGAGTTCTTCAAATATCTACAACTTAGACACTTCATAAATGACAGCATACCCAAACTGACAATACCACCTCCTACAGCTATGGAAAAACTATGCCTAAAGAATATATACCTGCCAAAAGCTATTTCCTTTTTTTATAAAATGTTAGCCACTCCTCCTTAGTCAAGTAAAACCACTCAGATGGAGAAATGGGAAAAGATATTTGCAGTAACAATCTCAAATGAGGACTGGGAAAAAGCATATAAAAGATTAACTAAAGTGACCAAATGCTACAATCATATAGAGACATATACCAAAATTCTTCAACGCTGGTATTATAATCCCACAAAATTCACCCAACCACATCACCACTGTGTTGGCGAAACTGTGGAGGACTTGGCACACTTAAACATATACTGTATGACTGTCCACAGGTCAAATGTTTTTGGAACAAAGTACTAAAGGTGTACCATAAAATAACTGGTATTAAGGTACCCCTAGAGCCACAACTTATACTGCTGGGCATCCACAACTCTCCTTATGGTAATCCACTTAATGTGACTTTGTAACATCTACTGATAGCAGGGAGAATCCTGTTACTACGCAACTGGAAAACCACCAGTATCCCAACAATTCCACAGGTGATCAAAGAAGTGGACACCAACGCACACTATGAAGCAGCAGCGGTACTAGCACACCACAGCGTAGAATCTTCAATTACAAACTGGACATTGTGGCACCTCAGTGACAAAACCATTGATGAATATAGACTCGAAAACCCAAGGCAACAATAAATAGGAAAATAGCAGAACAGTGGACTATGCAATGCAACCCCATGTCCCTCCTCTACCATTCCCCCACCTTTCCTAATACCTACACCTGAAACCCTCCCCCTTTTTTTTTTCTCACTAATACCACTGAAATACCCCTTTCCCCCCTTTCCCTGTGTGGTCAACCCCTCCCCCTCTCCCCAACAAAAAAAGACATTCAAAATGTTTTAAGAGATTTATTTTTTTAATTCAATATAAAAGTTTAAATGACTCAATTCAAAAAGTTGTAACTGTTATAAATAATGCAAATAAGTCAAATAAAAATATTATTTAAAAATGTCTTAGTTACATCTACATAGATACAGATTGTACTGTTCCTATAGCACTCACAGTGTTAATGTTAAGAAAGATAAGAACTGTAGTATTATATGATACTTTATTTGGACAAACAGTTCATTGTTTAAGACAAGCTTTCGAGAGATATTCTCACTTCATCAGGTTAGAGCAGTACTAAAGATAATGTTAATGTTAACAGTGATCCTGGGCTGTGGATCGTCAGATGAATACTGACCTAGCAGCAGTACACTTAAGGGGTTATTGGATAAGTGTGAATGCACCTGTCTAAGTGAATTCACATTAATTTGGGTGGCTACACTATGATTCTATACTTCATATTGACGAGACAGTGAATTCCCTTAGAAAATCTGTGACTGCAACAATATTCCCAAAGTAAAGTCACAACCATGTTAGAGTCTATTATGTAGTGTGCGACTATTAGTTGGCGAATTCACCACATACTGTACCAGAATATGGAGAAGTGGTGAATATCGAGAAGTGGCAAATTCACTCCTTTACATGACTATTTGCACTTTATCCAATAACCCCCCATGTCTCCTCTTCACTCCGGTAACATTCAGTTAAAGTAAGGCAGTCCTTTTTCATAGTGCAGAACAACTCATCACCAACAGTGCAATAGATGGAGAGCTGCAGCAAGTTCCCAGCACAGACAGTGTTTTCATAAAGCAGAGCAATGTGACAAAACCACAGCGCTTTGTATCCCACCTGGCTTGTCCCAAATAGAAAAGGGAAGGAAAAGAGCAGATTGTGCAGCAGGGAGAAGCTCTGCCAGCATTGGTAGAGATGCTGAAAGTGATTTAGTTTTCACTTTATTGCCTGTCACTGCAACCCACTCTACCCCCTGCTTGAGATGCTGGAAGTGATTTAGTTCTCAATGTACTGTTTGTCACTGCACCCCCATAAACCCCCCCATTCCCTACCTGAGACACTGGAAAGGAAAAGATTAGATAGGCAGATTGCTCTATTAGTTAATAATGTTGTTTTGGTGGCTAAGTGAAAGTACAGGAGAGCAGAAAGAAAAGGAAGTTTTAAGGTGGGTGGGACAACTCTCTGTATATCACAATATATAATGATATGTAAAGCTTCAACTGCTTAATCAAGCTTCAGTACATAATATAGAATGTTTAATTTAGCCTAAAGGATTTTGGATTCCAGCCTTCAAATCCCCTTTAAGACTCCATTACGAGGTGGGGACACCAATAGTCTACTTCTACAATGGGAAATCTATTGGATTAAGAAATTGGATGCTCTGCACCCTTATGGGATTAATGAGCAATGGAGCATGAAACCTTTCCTGTAAAGTTTTGATTACATGTTCTAACATTTTCCACTTTTATATTTCAGATTCTGATATCTTCACTGCCAATAGCAACCACACAGAGGGGGTTATTCACTAAAGTCCAACTTGTTGTGTATAGGTGTGAATTTGCCAGCTAAAGACAGTTGCAATAGACTGGTACTGTCGCAGTCGCATCTTTATAATGGTAATATTGTCACAGTCGCAAGTTTATTATGGGAAAATTGTCACAATAGTAACATAAAAAAATTGTCATGACTTTACAATGGGGAAATTCTAGCAGATTTGCTATGGGAATCCACTGTTTGTGAATTCAACAGTCAAATTTTCACCTTAGTGAATAACCCACTCATGCCTCCTTCATCACTCTAGTTGAGATATTGATAAAGATTAATGGTAAGAATCAAATTGGCAGTGTATTATATATTATGTATTTATTCACTTGTACTAATTTCATACAAGCATTATTTGGTATGAAACAGGGCATAAGTTTTTGCTCTGTCTTTTTGATGGTAGGCCATGTTGTGAAAGTTCCATTTTTTGTATGTATACATTTTCTGATTGTTGAATTCAGTGTTCACTTATTCACTCCCTGGAAAAGACTGAATATTGCCTATATAAGTATACCACTATGATTAAAACACAGGATGGACTCTACCTAGATTTATGTAAATTTGATCGTTAACCTATCACTTTGTAGAGAAGGAGCCAGGTATTGTATTGTTATTATACTATGTTCATAGTCTTAAAGTCTCAGATTTGTATAATACCTGATTATATTCCCAATTCCTTGATGTTATATCATCTTCACTTCCAATAAACATTATTCCATATTCATTTAAAACATATTCCTGTCTCTGCATCTCTTCTGCCATGAAAACACCATCCTCTGAAAAAAAGCATTGAATGGAAATTAAAAAAAAAGTTGTCATTAAGGATGGCAACTGGTAATTTTCTGGCATGATTGTAAGCTTAAAGAATTATATATTGTTGCTTTACCTCGCAACCAAGGGTTGAATAGAAGTACAAGTCCCCCTATTTGCTGAGGAGCTGTTTCGTTGATTCTATTGGAAGGGAAAGCTACACTTACAATATATCTTCCAATTACAGACCCAGGATGACTGTTGATTGTCACTGTGAGTGAATTTGATATTACAGAAGTCAGCACTGCACTCCATGTGTCTTGGTTCTTAGCTCGAAACAAAGGGAATAAAACTTTTGTTTTTGATGTCTCCGATGGTGATGGACCTTTTTGAAGATTAAAAAACTAAATTAAGAATGCATATTCACACAATCATATAGTGAAGCATGAAGTGGACTAAAATCAGCAAAAGTGCTAATTATCATATAAGAAATACAGTCAGAGGCATGTCAACTGCCATACACATAGCATTGGCACATAGACTAAAAGAGAATAACCATCACTACTGGAGTTTTGAATATAGAGCTGCAAACATTTTTAAATATCAGTTACTGTATTTATATTAGTTGAGTGTAAAGTAAGCAAATGAATTTAAGATTACATTTTCCCTTAAATGTTTAAGATGACGTAGCATCATATTTTGTCATTTTTCATTGCCATATTTTACTTTTTTAAGATTCCCCTGAGGGAGCTTCCCCTAGCAGTACCAATACCCCACTCTGTCTAGAGCTGTTGTAGGTTGGAGTGATAGGGGTCCCAGGGACCTCTTATTTTTGTTTCTATAGGCCCCCTACCCCACAGCGGCACAGAGGGGCAGGGGGGTGGGTGTAGGGAAGCGGCTCCTACGGAATCGCTTCCTGCACTTAATGATCCCCTCACTCAGCCTAGCACTAAGTGAGGGATGATTTTGGGGGGGGGAATGACCTAGGGACCTCTTCTAGCTGGGGTTCATGTAGTTTATAGTAATTATTTCCATAGCAGTAGTATTGCAGTAGCGCTATGGAAATAATTGGGTTTTGAATCATCAACTGCATACTTGCTGGTTAATGATTTCAATGGCGCTTGATGGGTGCTGATGCTGGGGAGAGATCAGTGGGGGTAGTGGGGGTCCTAGGTACCCCTGCTAGCTGGGTTTTATGTAGTTTATAGTAATTATTTCCATAGCGCTAGTATTACAGTCGAAATAAATGCTTTTTAAATTATAACCACTTACTTGCTAGTTTATGATTTAAATAGCACTTGATAGGGGATGATACTGGGGGGATCAGGGAGAGGCGTGGTGTTTATTTTATATAGAAGAGTACGTTCACATGAATGCGCTTGAGACTATCACAGGAGGAAGTTTGTATGTCTATTTTTATTTATAAAACGCCACAAGGTTATGCAGCGCTGTAAAATCAAGTAATAATACAGACAAGGGTAAAGTGCAGAACAATAAACAAGTGAAATAAAATACATACAAATAATTAAGAAAATAAATCACTCTAAGTGCCAGGCCATGGTTGAAACAAGAGGGTAGAGGTCCCTGCCCCATATACTGTATCTTACAATCTAAGTAAGAGGAAGACATACATAAACATATAGAAGGGTAACAAATGCAGTAGGATAAAGTGACAGTTCATTTGGCTACATGTGCCAGTTAAATAAAAAACAAAAAAAAAAAAAATATATATATATATATATATATATATAGATAAATTCCATATAAATTCCAATCGCACGATCGGAAATCAATCGAAATTCCGATCGTGCAATCGGAATCGATCGAAATTCCGCACGTGCGGTAAAAATTCCGCATAAATTTCGACCTGAAATGTTCTGGAAAGGACTATCCGAACAGATCAAGGATGAGCTAGCCACTCGAGACCTACCCTCCAGACTGGAGAATTTGATCAGCCTCTGGGTAGACAATTGACTGACCGAACGCCAGTCTGAAAGGAGATGGTATGGGGTTTCTTCTAATCCGAATTCCCTTCCTCCCAGCTCTATGCCTGTATCCTCACTACCTGTTGAAGAACCCATGCAAATAGGTTCCTCCTGTCTTTCCGAGGACGAGTGTGGTCAGAGACGTACCTCTGGCCTCTGCTTGTACTGTGGTAGACAGGGCCATTTTGTCCAAGTGTGTCCAGTAAAGCCGGGTAAACGCACAACTCAAGGTAATGTGAGAGTCGGGTCTCTTTAACCACAAGATCTGTTGCCTTCCCGTGAGATTTCCTGTCTTGTTTTACCTGTCTCCATAGTTTTTGAAGGGACTACCATTTCCTCTAAGGCTTTGATTGACTCCGGTTCAGCCGGGAACTTTATAGACATTTCATTTTTTGAGAAAAATTCATTTCCTTCGACTCCCTTGTCTTCTCCATTTCAGATTCTTGCCCTGAACGATAAACCCATCGAGGAAGAATTGATCTCCTCTTCCTCCTGTCCTCTCCAATTACTGGTAGGAGAGGATCATTCAGAGTCAATCTTGTTTTTCTTGACCAGAAGTTCTTCTGCTCCTATAGTCCTAGGAATCCCCTGGCTGAGAACACATAATCCCTTCATAGACTGGCAAGAGAACCATATCCTCCGTTGGTCTTCCCGATGTCATTTTAAGTGTAGTGCTACAAATTCAAAATTACCCTTGGTTGAAGTTTCTCCCTCTTCTGAGCAGTACTCTTTGTTACCCATTGACTATCACGACTTTGCTGATGTCTTTTGCATGAAGGGTGTGGATAATTTACCTCCACATAGGCTACTGCCCTGTAGAACTTTTACCTGGTACTTTTCCCCCTCATTGTCATTTATATCCTCTGTCTGTTCCCGAGACGGAGGCCATGAGGGAGTACATCGATGAAAACCTACAGAAGGGTTTTATCCGTCCCTCTACATCTCCCGCTGAAGCAGGCTTCTTCTTTGTTGAAAAGAAAGACGGTACCCTTAGGTCCTGCATCGACTACAGAGGATTAAATAAAATTACGATCAAGAACACTTATTCCCTGCTGCTCATTTCTGAGCTGTTTGAATACCTCAAGAGAGCTACCGTATTCTCAAAGCTTGATCTCTGAGGGGCTTATAACCTTATTCGTATTCATCAGGGAGAAGAGGGGAAGATGAATTTCAATACTCACGAGGGACATTATGAGTATTTGGTGATGCCTTTTAGATTATGCAATGCCCCAGCTGTTTTCCAAGAGTTTATGAATTACCTATTCAGAGACTTATTAGGTCATACCATGGTCTACCTTGATGATATTCTGATTTTTTTTAAGTCCCAGTCCGTACATGTGTCTCATGTAAGAGAAGTCATTACTCATCTCAGAGAGAATCACCTGTACATTAAACTAGAAAAGAGCCAGTTTCACGCATCCAAAATTGCTTTCTTAGGGTACGTAATTTCTGATGGAGGACTAGAAATGGATCCTAAGAAAGTATCTGCTATAAAAGATTGGCCACTTCCCACTACTTTGAAAGCCATTCAATGCTTCATAGGATTCGCCAGTTACTACTGGCAGTTCATCAGATCCTTTTCCTCTATCACCGCACCTATCATGGTCCTAACCAAGAAGGGGGCTTACTACACAGTGGTCGCCCAAGGCTCTCTATTCCTTTTCCCGTTTGAAGAAGGTCTTTTCTTCCGCACCTGTATTGTACCATCCTGATCCATCCAGAGCCTTTCAAGTGGAAGTAGCTGCCTCTGATGTAGGAGCTGGAGCTATTCTTTCTTAAGAAGATCCACAGTCGGGTAAGGTACTGTAATGAACGTGCAGGTGAAAACTGCATGGAGAAGGAGGCAGCGGTACTAGGTAACCACAGGGACTTGGCACAAGGTATACCTAGGACGCGGAGTCTAAGGTAGACCCCAGTCTTCACCAGTGACCCCTGAAAGAGGATGTGGGCTTCGCTGCAGGGAATACCCAGGTCACGGTCCCTAGGATAGCTGTCCCTGGTGGATACAAGGAGAGGTCCAAAAAACGAGCAAAGGTCAGGGTTGGGAGAGAGAGACGAAGTCCAATTACAAAGCCAAAAGGTCGTGGCAGGCGGAGAACAGACGAGGTTAATAAACGGAGCCAGAGATCAGAAACCAGGAAGTAGAAATCAAACAAATGAGCCAGACACGAGTAGCCACAGAGGAACTAAACACAGGTGCCGGATTTCCAGAAACACAGGATTTAAATAGGCAGAGGGCGGGGAGAAGGCGTGCAGGAGGCCGAGGACTGACAGCTTACCCGTGACGTCACACGCCGCGCATCACCAGACCCGGAAGCCGAAACCGCGATGTGCATCTGCCATGCTGCACACGCGAGTGAAAGGATGCCGGAGGAGAGCGCCGGGGGTCCCAAATGGTGAGTATCGTGACAGGTACATCCCTGTGCATTCTTTTCACGATGCTTCTCTCCAGCCGAAACTATGATGTCTGTGATCATGAACTTTTGGCTATTAAAATGTCTCTGTCCAAGTGGCATCACTACTTAGAGGGATCTGTCCTTCCCTTTGTCATTTTTACCGACCATAAAAATCTGGAATACTTACGGTCGGCACAAAGATTGAATCCCCGTCAGGCCCGCTGGGGACTTTTCTTTACCCGTTTTAACGTATATTCCTGGAACCAGAAATAAGAGGGCAGATGCCCTTTCACGAAGTTTTGCTCAAGAATCTTCCGTGGATGAAGTCAGCCCTATCGTACCAGATGGGAAATTTTTAGCTGCCATAACTCCGGTTTCTCTTGCCCAATTAAAGGATGTACAAAACACTGCTCCTCCCAAAACCCCTCCTGGGAAACTTTTTGTACCCTCTGACCATCGTTTATATATCTTTTCTTTGGTCCATTCTTCCAGACAGGTGGGTCATCCAGGAGTTGCCAAGACCCTAGACTTACTCTCCAGAAGTGTATGGTTGGCAGATATGTCTCAAGATGTGAAGGATTTCATAGCTGCTTGCAAGGTGTGTTCCCAATCTAAATCCTCCCATGCAGCTCCTACTGGTCAACTTCTTCCCTTACCTGTTCCAAGTCTTCCATGGACGCATATAGCCATAGATTTCATAGTGGATCTTCCTCCCTCCAAGGGTAATACCTGTATATGGGTAGTTACAGACCAGTTCAGCAAAATGTCCCATTTAATTCCTATACGAAAGCTCCCAACAGCCAAAGAATTCGTTCAGCTCTTTAGTACTCATATTTTCCATCTCCATGGAAATAGTTTCCGATAGGGGTTCACAGTTTACTTCAAGTTTTTGGAGAGCCTTTCATCTTGCTCTGGGGGTCGACCTCCATTTTTCCTCGGCCTATCATCCTCAATCCAATGGTAGTTCTGAGAGGACTAACCAAATTTTGGAACAATTTCTGCGCTGTTTTGTGAACGAGACCCAAGACAATTGGTCGGACCTCATCCCATGGGCTGAATTTTCTCATAACAATGCTGTTCATTCCTCCTCACAGAAATACCCTTTTTTCTGTGTTTATGGATGTAACGTGAAAGCCTTCCCTTTTCCCCTTCCTCCTACTTCTTTTCCAGCTGTGGACTCGGAATTGTCATCTTTCACATCTATTTGGCAGACAGTTCGAGCAAGTCTGAAGAAAACCAAAGACTCGCAAAAGACCCAAGCGGATCGTAGGAGATGTTCTGGTCCTAATTACAAGGTGGCAGATAAGGTCTGGTTATCCACTAGAAACATTTGTCTAAAGTTGCCCTCTGGTAAATTAGGTCCTAAGTTTATTGGTCCATACTCTATTCAAAGCATCATTAATCCTGTCTGTAAAGCTTACCCAGCAGTCTCCGTATCCCTAATTCATTCCATGTATCTCTGCTTAAACCTTTTTTCCAAAATCAGTTTTCTTCCATTACTCCATTGCCTGGTCCAGTCCTCGTGGATGGTCAAGAGGAATATGAGATCGGGAAGGTCGTGGATTCTCATGTATCTCATCGCAGGCTTCAGTACCTTGTCTCCTGGAATTCTCCAGAAGAGAATTCTTGGATTGATGCCACAGATGTACATGCCCCTAGGTTGGTCAATGCTTTCCATAGGGCTCATCCCGATAGCCCTAGAGGGCTTCCGGTGGATGCTCCTGTGGAGGTGGGTACTGTAAGAAATACTTACTGTTACCCGCTCCAGTGCTGGGCTTCCTCCTCTAATGCATGCACGCCACACACTGCCAGCGCTTTGAGCGTGCGTGCCTGCTGTGATGTCTAGGGGGCACACGCTAGGTGCGCACAGAGGCAGGAGCGTGCCTGTCTCTCTGCCTATATAAGGCAGACGCGCTCCAGCCATGGCGCCTGAGTATAAAATACGCTTTTGTTAGTATTTGTGGGCTTGTGAAGCTATACTAAGCTTAAAACTTGTTTCTGGTTATAGTTTTCCTTCACTGCAGTTTATCCTTTGTATCAGAGTTCTGACCTGTACCAAAGTCCGGTCCTGTACCAGAGTCCTGTTCTGTACCTGTATCCCGTACCTGGTATCTACTCCTGTGTCCAGCACCATTGTCCAGAGTCTGAGTCCGCAGCTTGTGTCCTGTGTCATACCACCACTGAACAGCTGGCTTAGGGGCCGCGACCTGGGTACTCTTGGCAGATGAGTCCAGTACCCCCTTTTGGGGGTTAAAGGTGAAGACTGGAGAGTACTTGAGACTCCGTGCCCTAAGTCAGCTAGCACCAAGGTCAGTGTGCTATATGCCAGCAACCTCCTACTCTTTTACAACTTGGCACTGAACCTTTACACAGTACTAGTGCTCCAAGAGGTAAGATTTTAATTTAGATTTGAAGATATTGATGGATTGCTCTTGGCAGAGGTAGAGGGGTAGAGAATTCCAAAGATGAGGGGTAGCAAGAGAGAAGGGTTTAAGACGAGAGTTGGCAGTCTTGGTAAGGGGATCTTAAAGAAGGTTGCCTTGTAAAGACCGGAGTTGATGGCTAGGCGGATACAAGTGAATAAGGGAAGATATGTAGAGAGGGGCAGAAGAGTGAAGTGGTTTAAATGTCAGAAGTAGGACACTGTAAATAATATGTTTATTAACTGTGAGTCAAGCAGGAGACAGTAGTTGGGAGGTAGACTTCAGGGAGGAGAGGTAAATTATTCTAGCAGCAGAATTTAGAATAGACTGGAGCAGGGAAAGATGGGAAACCGGGGGACACGAGGAAGGAAAGACGGAAACGGAGAGGCAAGGGTGGATAGAAACAGGTATGGAAAAGGGACCACGATTGGGGTAAATATCTTCTGCAGCAAGTAGCAGCAGAGTAAAAAGGGAAAGTATGTGGGAAGAGGTTTTAAATCTTATGTTTCTGGGGGAGAAGGGTGAACTATTTTGCAGGAATGAGAAGAGTGTATAGTGGACAGTGTGGGTAGACTGGAGCAGGGATGGAGAAATGTTAACTGTATGTGGCAGGTCAGGCCGGAGGGTTAAAGATAAGTTTAGGGAGCACAGAGCACACAACACACAAATGTAAAAGACAAGTAGGGAATAAATACATGGTGTTTTGATCAGTATGAGAAAAAAAATTAACTCAAGACATACACATTAACATAAAAAGGCAAGGTTTATGCTGTTTCAAGCAGGGATGGTCTGGCCAGGGTCCTTTGTGGTTCTACTTGTTGTCCTCCTTTGTTGAACACCCTTTGTTAAATTCTTAAAAATCACTTATAAAAGCATCACTTGGGAAATGCTTCACAGTATTAGAATGCTCTGCAAAAAACCCCAGCCCTGCTTCCACTTGACTAGCTGTATCTTTATAACCCCCATCCACTCCCACAGTCTGAGTTAATTACTTTGTTAACCTAGCAGAGCCCAATTGAGTTAATTAACCAACTGGTACAAGGGGGAGAAGGGAAAATCAAGTAGCTCTTCAATCACTGTCATGACTCCTCCTCTTAACTGCTCCCAGCCCAACAACTAAAAAAATGACGAGCTGACAGGGATAATGACTGAGAGAAATGATATATAAAGGTACATATTTTAAATACATCTATATTTAAAAAATTTTTTTCAGTAGTAGAACATAATTCAGTAATCGAGTCTTGAGGTGACAGGTGCACTTGAACCAATAGCAGTGTGCTTATCAGACAAGCTTGTTTACATTCCTGGAATGCAAGAGATTAACTTTTGCGCAGGTGTTACATTACACATTAGGCAAAAATGTCCAGGGGAGGGTACCCTTTCATGGAAAACTAGCCAGTACATGTCACACACAGATTTACTGATGCAGGAGTTTATCAATGCTACCTCATCAATCATCCTGCATCACATGAAACATCTACTGGGTAGAAACACTTCTTACTAAGGTATAGTACTGCATATGTAAAGATCTAGTCTGACTACAGTTTCTATTTAATAAAATAGTTATAATGGATGTATATACAGTGCTGGCCAAAAGTATTGGCACCCCTGCAATTCTGTCAGATAATACTCAATTTATTCCAGAAAATGATTGCAATCACAAGTGCTTTTGGTATTAATCCCTTCAATGGAAAATCACAAAAAGAATTGTCAAAAAGCCAAATAGGATATAATTTCACACCAAATATAAAAAAGGGGGTGGACAAAAGTATTGGCACACTTAGAAAAATCATGTGTTGCTTCTCTAATTTGTGTAATTAATAGCACCTGTTACCTGTGGCACATAACAGGTGGTGGCTATAACTAAATCACACTTGCAGTCAGTTGAAATGGATTTAAGTTGACTCAACCTCTGTCCTGTGTCCTTGTGTGTACCACACTGAGCATGGAGAGAAGAAAGAAGACCAAAGAACTGTCTGAGGACTCGAGAAGCAAAATTGTGAGGAACCATCAGCAATCTCAAGGCTACAAGTCCATCTCCAAAGACCTGAATGTTCCTGTGTCTACTGTGCGCAGTGTCATAAAGAAGTTTAAAGCCCATGGCACTGTGACTAACCTCCCTAGATGTCGACGGAAAAGAAAAATTGACGAGAGATTTCAACGAAAAATTGTGCGGATGGTGGCTAAAGAACCTCGACTAACATCCAAACAAGTTCTAGCTGCCCTGCAGTCTGAGGGTACAACAGTGTCAATCCCTACTATCCATCGGCATCTGAATGAAAAGAGCCAGGCTGGAGTTTGCCAAAACTTACCTGAGAAAGCCAAAAACAAAAGTAGAAATTTTTGGGAAAAGGCATCAACATAAAACATCAAAGAAAAGAACATGGTCCCTACATTCAAACATGGTGGAGGTTCCCTGATGTTTTGGGGTTGCTTTGCTGCCTCTGGCACTGGACTGTTAAACCGTGTACATGGCATTATGAAGCCTGAAGACTACCAACAAATTTTGTAGCATAATGTAGGGCCCAGTGTGAGAAAGCTGGGTC